>CADDXX010000341.1:585737-637319 GCA_902810485.1 Alauda arvensis | reverse complement strand
AAAAAAAGGCAAGAAAAGAAATATAAATATTACAACAATGGAGTTCACCACCAGTCTGAATGTGCTCTTATAATCCACCAGAGGTCTCATCTTTTTACACTCTTCATCTGTTACATTCAGAATCTTGTTTATGAGCAAAGAGAAAGAGTATTTTACATATGAAGCAAAGCCAGGAACTCAGTGCCAGCATAATGGGAATCTTTAGGAATCTAATCATTATTTGTCCAAATCTAATTGACACAGAATAAGTAAAAATTAGCAATACAATTAAAATTGTCATCACTTGACTTCTAAACTGATGTATGCTTTAAATCTGTTTGCCTTGTGTGGTCTTTTAATTACAAATTATACTGCAAATGCATGACAATCATCAGTTCAATCACTGAATGATTTTCCTAAAGAATAACAATGGGAGCATCATCCTTTTTGATCTGTAAATTGTGGTAGTTAGRCAGGTTTTCATTAAAACAACATAGTACATCTTCCCTCTACTAGATGTTAAACTACAGCTCTCCCAGAAATCCATACAGGCTCATGAATTAATTCTAGTTCCTTCCCATTTTATGGAAAAAAGAGTTACAGCAGTGGAATGGGAAGGTATAAAGGAATAGTTAGGMTGTTCCACTGAACGTTATTTTTGAGATTCAGAAAATCTTTTTTCTTGTTCTTAGKGAATACAACARCAACAAAAAATTATTTCCTTACACAAGACACAAACACTACAGAAACTTATTTGAATTACTAGGGAAAATATAAAGCTGTGTAACTCTATTACAGTTTGAGATGAAGTTTTAAAGTTAACATATTTACTTAACTTTTAGTTCAGTTCCTTTTGAACTGAATTGCAACCATTAATTGCAATTATATCATAATGATTGGAAGAAAAGGCAAATAGAAAATATGCTGTATTCAAAAGTACAATGGTTTTACAATGGCAGTTAACTTCCTGTACCCTCAAGGGGTAATTTTGAGCATCTCACAAGATAYTCCATTTGCCAATTCTTTGTCAAAATCATCTCATAGTTCTCACCAACTAACGTTAATTATTTGTTCTACTCTCTACTGCTGGTAATTACTGCATTAATTAACCATTCCAAACACTATTCTTCAAATTGCCTTTGCATTAGTGGAGCAGTTGAAAGTCCCATAAATACTCAAGGTTTCAAGTCCAGAGGAATTGTTTCTCCTTTCAAAGGGATTGTTTCCTCCCTAGAGCCATGACAATGAGAGATCTTCATTTTCAMAGCCAATTAACCTGTCAGCCATGCTGGAACGTTTTGCTACCGAAGCTACCACAATAAATTGCACAACACAGACCCCAGAGCAGCTGATAAAGYTGAAGAAGTTGATAAAGTCATGCTGGCTTACTCAGTCTACCCTGTGCCTGCCACCCAGTTGGAAGATGTGCTTCCTAAAAAAAAGAGGTGTGATTTGAGAAATACTGGAAATATTTGTATGCACATCCAGCCATATGTAAACCATGAGGAAGAATGGACCCATGGACTGAGGGAGACAAAAACAGAGTCTGGAGTTAAAACCYCATGAGAATAATGAAGACAATGGAAGAGTGGGGCATGGCTAAATATGCCCTAGACAGATTCTGCCCAAAACAGGAACATCAATGTGTCAGCATGCAGATTTCAGATGCTTCCCTAAAAGTCATGTAAAACCAGTTCACTCAGGCAAAAAACAAACAAATAAACAAACAAACAAAACAAAAAAAAACCCAAACCAAAACAAAAAAAAAAAAAAAAAAAAAAAAAAAAAAAAAAAAAAAAAAAAAAAAAAAAAAAAAAAAAAAAAAAAAAAAAAAAAAAAAAAAAAGGAAAAATGCCCAAATTATTTCAAATAGGGTGCAGATGCTACCAGACTGCCTTCAGTCTATTCACAGACTGGGAAGGGACTCGTACCAACTGTTAAAGTAGTGATATTAAATATGTCTTCCACATTAAATATGGTCTCTTATAAAACATTACACCTTCATACTTAAGCAAAGCAATAGTAGGATTCCATCAAATTTCTTTAGCTTGGCCAGTTAATATCTCAGAATCAAGTCATTTCACTTTTAGCAATTTAATTACTGGTTATTCCTTGTAGCAATTTAAAGGAAAATACCAGTTTATCCAACATCTGTATTTCTGGTAACTATATCAGTATGGTAGATGTTGGCCCATGTTAATTATATGGTTGCAAGACAAGACATTCTTTAATATTTAGAACAATGGCACGAGTTACAGTTTTACTTTCATCTACCYTTCTTTGGGTTTTGTTTTTCCCTTATTTAAAAGTTCAAAGGAATGGCATGATGCAATCATTTCTTTAGGGGAAAAAAAAAAGAGAGAGAGACAAACACCCTTACACCTATTTTTTTTTTGTTCAAGAGTTCAAAAATTTTGACAATTATTACCTTTGAAGAACCAAATGCCAAAAATTTCTTCCAAATCCCAATAAAGTGTTATATTTTCTATCATACAGAACATTACAGAAATATGTATATTACAAAACATACCTTTTCAATTGAAAGTCAGGAAGCATTTTTTCCCCAACTGGTTAAAGTAATACCTTTGGAGCTGTCTAACTCAGATGTGTTAATGTACTTCAAAGCTTAGAGGAGTCAGAAAATAAGATTACAACTTAAGTCTCTGCACAGAACACATTGTTAATATACAATTCATCACTGTGAGTTTCCAACACATTTCTTTGCATGGTACTAAAGTGGTAATACTTTCTTTCTCTTTTCTAATTAACAGGTTTAACATTCAGAAATAACAAAAGAAATATAAGGCAATATCACTTTACCATTCCATTTAGAAAGTATGTGCTAATATAATTCGTGTGATAAATATGAACCTGTTCATTTATCAAATCCCTAAGAAGATTATCTAAAGCGACTCCCATGTAATTACCATTCACCATCTGTTCCACCAGGGCCTCAGCTGATCTGCTGGCATCTTGCAGTTTTCTGTACTTCTCAGGCTTTTCTCTCTGGATGGCCTGCAGCATGACAGCAAAGGTGAGTATTTCAACAGAGGGATTTTGAACAAGAAAGTAATTAATCTCAGGGATGTCTCCTGATTTCTTGAGACTTTTAAACCTGTCATATTCCCCTGTCTGCCCCCCAATTTGCAATGAAAGCTGCAGGTCCCATAAACCACCAGAAAGGGAGTCAAGTCAAAGCCAAATACAAAAACTGAGAGTCAGAACACAACAGAGCTGACAAATGACACATATCACTATTTTACAGACACATAAAAGACATAGAAAGTAAGAGCTATTTGGAGCACAACAGTTCAGAAAGAAAATATTCATTCAACAGAAATGCCTCGTGGAAGGACAGATTTGCTCATTTTCATGGTAAAAGCAAAAATTGACCATTCTCACCAAATCACAGGGATTCACAGCATTCTACAGTATCAAACCCATACAAAAATTGACTGCCTATGCTACTATTTTGTTTGAGAACAAAATAACAACTGTAAAATGCATATACAAGACCACTTGCAGTAGACACCCATATATGGGCTATTAAGAAGAAGAGTTAACTGTAGATTTAGTACAGGCTTCTCATTATGTATTGTACTTAATACTCTTGGTTCACTTTTATGTACACAAAAATTGCTCAACAATGTTCAAGCCAGCTAGTAAGGCCTAGAAAAGGCTAGCTGCTAAAATTAGAAGATATGGTAGGATTCTAAATTTAAATGTAATTTTGGGTCAGTAGAAATACTGGTGGAAAGTCAACTCATTTTAGATCTGAGAGCACATCAAYGCTGTCGTGTAATTAACACCATGAAGTCACTTCATTGATTTTAAACTAAATTAGTTGCATAATTTAGGTGTCATTTAGAAGCTCAGAGATGGAACAAGGGCCCACATCAAGGCTAAGACCAAAAATAAAACAGACTAAATATCTCCCAGGCATTCTGACCAACACAGTGTCCCAAAATCCCTCACTTTTCTGCAGCAGATACACACACACAAGAGGATATGTTCCCCCCAAATCCTATATAATATATTATGGAAACATAACCCTTGGCCCTGGTTGCAGTTTCCCAGGTTGGCTGACCYCACTGGGCTTCCCCATCCCCATTTATTTCCACAGCAAAGGCAGATGCTGCATGACTTCAAAAAGGTCCCTTAAACTGAAAAGAAAGCTAGAATAGGTGTCTAAGAATGCATTTGGTAAAATAACCYTAAACACCTGAATTTGGAACTACTRTCTTCCAAAGAGATTGTTGCACCCATATGGAATGAATAGAAACACTTTTCAATAAACTCTCTTCAAATAACTTCTAAAATGCTATGTTTAAAACATCTTCAGTTTTACAAGGCGCAGCTCCTTGGAAGATTTTGTACGTGAAGAGACACACAAACTTGAAATTTTCAATTAAATTCATACTTTCCTCAGCCTGCCTATAAATTCTATTCATTTGTGCATGCAGAAATGGTTAAACAGCGGAATTTCTAACAGTATCTCAAAGATCCTTCTKAACATTGTCATTAAAACAAATTTGGATAAATAAAATATATAAAGAAAACATATTTGGAGAATAATGAATTTTTTTTTTACTTTAGAAATAGCTCTTTAATATATAACTAAATTACCATTGAAATATCATAAAGTTAAATACCAATAAGTTACAGATGACTGGATGAATTCTCTCTCACTTTTGTAGGTCAATAAAATCTTGYACCATTCCACAGAACAATTTAAATATTTTCCAAATTAAAAAAGTAAATCAACTCTCTGCAGAGTTCCAAAATCTCTTRCAGAATCTTAAATAATACTACTCTGTCTATAATTCCAGGTATAATTAACATGAGAATAACTACTGAGAACTCAAAGGAATTGATAAAACAATAAAATACGCTGAAAATAATTTTACTCCGTCTGTAACACCAGGTGTGTAATTATCRTGTGCATAACTGTACTGAGCAGAAACAAATCATTAAAAAAAAAAACTTCCTAAAAGATGCTGAAACTTGTATTTTTAAAATATAAAAATTATATGACATAAAAGCTTGTGTAAGTAAACCCTTCCTGCATAAGTAAACCTTTCCATGTGTGCAGGAAAACATGGAGAAATGGCCAGCTCTCTCTTGGAAAATTCAAGTTCCCAGGTCCTGGTAGTAAAAATAAGCACTATGTGTGGAGTCCTTMAATAAACATAAAAGGTTTTGCACATAGCAAACTTTCTGTCAACCATTTTTCTCCATTCATTTTTATGGAATTGGCATATACTATGCAAATAGAGGTGTAACACTGGTTACAGGAGGACAACCACACACAGGGAGCTCAGTGATAACCAGAGGAGGAGAGACTGAACTCTTGGTTCCTCAYACAAAGACAAATGATGTGACATGGGGAGAAAGGAGGAAATTCACTGGAGTTACTCAAAACAYTGACCACATGTGCCTGCTATCTGTCTGTCCACTCTGCCATCCTTTGCCAAACCTGCWAATTGTGTCTTGGGTTTTTAACATCCTCAGAAGTATTTCCTTAACTCTGTGTCAAGTGCCTAGAAATGAATGGAGTAGGCCTGGAAATACCTCTCAATTATCTCTCTGGCTCTGTTTTCTTCATTTTTTTTCTTTACTAAAGGGGACCATACTCTTGATCCAGGTTCATTTATGGAACAAGTAGAATGGGATAATTTTTAATGGATTTGYGAAGTTTTGAAACTTAAATTTTGTACATTGTATTAAACACTTTTTGACTATAGTGGCTAAGCCACTTCAAAATACCTCCAAATATATAACCTCCCCCCCTTTTTTAACTCTTTCTGCTTTCTGTAAAAGATTTTTCAGGAAAAAAAAAAAAAGGCACCAATATTAGAGGGAAAGGTTAATTTTACAGGCTTTTGTCCAAGCAGAGATTAATTCTCTTTTGGACTACTTTGCAATAAACAATGCAAATGCATTACGTCCCAGTTTTAATTGATTGGAAAACATTATAAATTCATCTTTAACTAAATGGTAGCCAAAGGCAAAGGGGCTATTTTTACAAATCTAAGCATTTTATTTGACCTTGAGATTTTAGTTGGCAGTTAACGACTTCATAACCTAGAAAACAGTGATGGCTGGAGAAATTAGGATRTTATTCATATATCAAATCAACATGCTTCTTTGAGAGCTCTGTGAAAGGATGCAGGGTAGCAGTACTTCCTGACCTCCTGTGATGGTGACCCATCACCCCTTCAGGGCAGAGTAGGGAAACATTATCATCACCACCTCTGACAGTGATTCAGCTCTCAAATATTCAACAAAGCATGCCTAGAAAAGGTCACTAAAATGAAACAAGCATATGAGAATGGGGCTTCTGAGAATGCCAAGAGAATAAACAATAAATTTAATTGTTTAGGATATCTGACATTTTCCCTTACATCTGTTCCTTCTGTTTATCTTTGATTCTAAATTTCTAGGTGCTTCTTCTTGGCAAACCAAAACTCCTTTCAAGGATTTTTCTTTCCAGTTTCTTGTTGGGTAGTCTCAAATCCAACTTACCAGGTAGGATTTACTACCTGAAATTGTGGACTTTTGTGCCCCTGAACCTTCATATATTTAAACTTGCAATACTGAAAACTCATTATAGCTCAAGAAAAACATRGAAGTCCTGAGTTATTCTTAGGTCTGATTTTAGTAAAATACACATGCTAGCTGTAGAATATTTATGGTGGGATGCAGAATAACAATATTTACTACATTAATGTCTGGATGTCTCTGTTATTTTAGGAGTATGGCTGTTCAACAATGGAACTTCTATTCCTGTGGCTTTKCAGTCTCCCTGGCCAGGTAAGGCAAATATCTTTCTTCTGTATCAGAAAAGGGATATAAATACTTCTCCCCAGACATCGGAATGGACTTTTTCACATATCTAATATATTCAAGCTACATAACATCTGCCAAAGGCTAATTTCCTGCCAGGATCTGAAAAGCAGCTGGCTTAGCAAACAGAGTCACTGCATTTCACACAGCCTGCTCTTGGCTCTGTCTCCCCCAGGACCCTCTGAACTGGGATGGGAGTAAGCTTTTGCACTTTRTGAATCACCAATGATGGCAAAAGAGATTTCTTTGTGGATTTCATTTCCAACATTTCTGTCCCTTTGTCATGCAGCAGATGCACTTCCACTAAATCTTACGGAACTGACCTCTCATCCATGAAAAATGATGGGCAGGAGCAAGCTGCCACAAGGAAAAAAACCCTAAAACTAGTAACCTGTCCCCAAAAGAACAGCAGAAAAGAAACTTATCACAAAAAGCCTCTAGGACTCAGCACTGGCTATGGTAGGGAATAAAGGACAGTTTTGACATCAGCCAAGCACAGGTGTTCTGCAATAAACCAATTTGTGTTATCATATGGGCAAAACCCCCCAAATTATAAAGTAAGGGTAAGAAGGGCATTTTCTAAGTTGTCTCCMTCCTAAGTTAAAAACCTTTTTTTGGTGTGTCTCATGCTCTGACAGTGATAGACAAAAGAAAAAAGCTGTGAGGGAACACAGCCAGGACAGGTGACCYAAACTGGCCAGGGGGATTTYCCACACCATAGAAMAACATGGYCMATGTACAAACTGGGGAGTTACCTGGAACRGGGCTTATTTGGGTTCAGGGAGGGGCTCTGGCCTTGGTCAGCATGTGGGGAGCAAGTGCATCACTTCCTTGTCTGTTGTTTTCTTTCTATTATCTGAATTATTAYTAYATTATATTTTACTTYATTTCATTCARCTATTCTTATCTCAACCTACAAATTTTGGTTTTGGTTCTCCCTATTCCACTGGGATGGATGGGAGGAAGTGAGCAGGTGTGGGGCTTAGTTGCCAGCTGGGCTTAAAGCACAACAGTACAATAAAATCCATTTCAATTATCTCTCACATATGTTTTCCTTTCTGCATTTCATTCTCCTTTTATATGCCTTCTACAACTTTACTAGAGATTATATAATATGTTAAAACACACACCATCTTATTTTCCATTGATTTGAGGTTCATTTTGAGAGAACTAATAACTAAAAATGTTAGYAAGAAGCAATGAAACTGTTCAAATCAATGAACTGAACAGTACTTTTTGCTTTGTGTCTCATTTTATGGATGGAGACAGAGACAAGAAAAGACAAGATAAGTCAGGTCAGGACAAGTTTTAAGACCTGACATTCAGAAAAAATGATATTTTTCTTTAYTTTTTAAAAAGTGCCTTCAAAGACTTCTGCTAACTGAAAACCATTCCACACACAATCCATATAACACTTGTCAAGTGCCATCTTTCAGAGTTCTCACTTTCAAATTAATACATGTAATAGAATGTTTTCTCCCTTACAGCAATTAGAAACTTCTAAATGTAACTTGATTTTCTCTAYAAAATGTTCATTTTAGAAGCAGTGACACTCTGTGAAAATAAAATGGGTCTTGGTTCTTAAAAATGTTTCAGTGTTAATGAAGGAGACATTGATTTTTCTTTTATCTATTTAGAATTACTGGTTTGTCTCAGATCTCTCTTGATACAAAACACACCCTTTTCTGCAGTACTTTACTGAAAAAAAAAAAAGAAGCTGGAAATTTGTTTGTTAACAATTCATTTATGAAATTTCCAAGGAGATCAAAGGAACATCTGGAATACCTCCTGCTATCTTTAGTGTCTTGAATTCAAACTTTAAATGCTCATGCACTGGTCAAATTCCATGCATCTTTCTCCAGTATTATGTGTGTTTTCACCAACTGAGATGAGACCTGGATAAATGTGGCAGGTAGTGGCCACCAAGCCCCAGTGCTCTTCCTCAGCTCAAGCAAAGGCAAGGMAAGAGCTACTGGAATTCCAGTGGGGGACAAAGCAGGTCTGTGGGTCACCCACCTCCACCCCTTCCTTTGCAGCAATCACCACCTCCTCAAACACAGAGAGACAAAAGAAGAGGAAGGTGAACCATGGCTCCTGGACCCTTTAATGCTTTTATAAAGTCTTAGACAATATGAGGTAGAACCAATGGGAAACCTGACAGTGCAGGTAGCCTGAGTAATTTGTAGGTCAAGATGAGTTAATTTTCATCTTTGAAATAAATCTGTTCCTCAAAACRTGAATGCATGAAGGGGTGATAAATATTTTGTTTCTTTTTTACTATTTCTTTATTTTAAAATTTCAATTGGAGCACTTGGAAAATTAACTGCATATCTATTAATGTATTAGATGAATACTATTAACTCAGTATATAAGCATGTGAACCCATCAAATCTACTCTATGTATTTGATCCAGTCTGCATATGTATGTATATTTGTGTGTATTTCATATAACATGATGTTCTGGAATGATATATCTCAAGATATTCCATTGCATAATTCCTAGCAACAGTGTCAACATAAATAACTAAAATTACTGCAAGAAACTTGGAATTTAACATGGAATTTAAAAATGTACATTTACAGTCATAAAATTCCATGTTACTCAATCTTATAATAGCTGATTTTTGATGGAAAAGGAGGAAAACCAGCAGCAAATCTAAATTCAGTACAGTAACTTTGTTCCATCTCTTTGTGCTCTAGGAATATGTATCAACATGGGTTTTAATGATGTTCCATAACATACTATGCTATTGAAATATTATAAAAAGCACCCCATTCTCTTACATGGAAAAGATTTCATTGATCTACAAAAAAAATATAAGGAAGAAAATTTGTAACAGTTTMGTTTTCAAGGGCTAAATTCAGTAATTCAATCTGTGAAACACAAACACAAACATAGCTACTTCTTACACAGTGCAGAACTATTCACTTTGGCAGGAAACAACAGGTTCTGGTTGTGATATGGTATTACAAAAGAGTAAAAAAAAAAAAAAAAATAGAAGCCCTGTGGAAACTGGTGATTGCCATATATATTTTACAGCTCTGTAAAAGGAAATTGATATAGATTTTCTCTAGCATCCACTCAAGCGACACTTTTCATATCCTTCAGTTGATGCTTGTATTATGTCAAGCTGTCAGTATAGAAGGCTGYTGCATATTTAAGAAATGATATATAGCCTTTGGTATAACTTTACCTAAAACTTTCATGGATCTAGAATACCTTAATTAAATATGAGTATGTATGAACAAAACCAACAAAACCTATGTGTTCAGACAGTCTGTGTAGTAATTTTGGTGCCAAAATCTGAAATCCACAGCGAGCACTTCTAAATTTAATCTTGGACAATCAATGCTTGTCAGTCAACATTTGACATTGTTTGAATTTGGACTCTGAAAGCACTTTGACAAGCTAATASAGACTAAGAGACATGTACACAAGGAGTTTCTCCTACATTGACTCTTTCTCTGAGGTCTGAGAGGTTCCCCTCCTTGCGGAAGGCGGCGAACTCGGGGCTCTGCAGSACGGCCTCGGAGCGCGTCATCCAGCTGTGCAGCTCGGTGCTGTCCACGTCAAACCTGAGGGACACACAAGGGCAGCAAGACTTTCAACTTCCACTTCCTGAAATCAGGACAGGCAGCAAATGTGGTTGTTTAAACAAATGAATAAACAGCAACTTCTATTAGCAAAAGACAGTTATAAACTCCCGTATCTCATCAGAGTTCATAAAACTATTCACTTTAAAATTTAGAAAGATAGAAATAGCCTTTTATTTTGAAGACCTGGTTTGACAGCTGAACAGATGCAATAATTTTCACAGTAAGTATTCTAATGTTTCAAGCTAGTGTTTTTGGAAGACATGAAACAAATGTCTGTCAGTGAAGAAATAGTACCACAAGTCCAGTTGGCTGAGCTGAGGATGTAAACCTATCTAACTGACCAAATGCAGCCTTCAAACCTGAGATCACTGTCCCAGCTTGTGATAATATTATTATGAAGGAAATTCAAGCAGAAAATTTGATGGAAGAAGCTTTTTCTCATTAACTCAAATTTGTTGTAGAACGTAATCACTAATCAATAAATTAAAGCTTTAGAAACCAATATTAAGATTCCCTACCTCTCTGCACTTAATTTATAACTAACTTTTACTCTACAGCCCTCTTTATTACATTCTGGATTCTTTCAACTCCTTTAAAACTGATCTTAACTTGTGTTAACCACTCTTCAGGTAATGTCTCAAAATGAAGATATTTAAATTAATAATGTCTAGAARTTTCAAATTGTGATTCAGTATCTACTTTAATTTTTAAAACAAAAAGCTTCAGACAATATTTTTCCTCAGTTGTGCCACACTGGCTGATTGCATATCTTTATTGCACTGTACGTTCTAATATTTATATCCCTTTTGCAGCTGACTTTCCTTCAGCAGCAAAACAGTGAACACAATAGAGCAGAAAGACTTAGGGGAAAAAGATAATAAGCTGTATCTTTCAGTTTGCTTTGTGACTGCAGGTTGTATCATTTGCATAGAACYGAAAATCTACTAAAACCAGTAACTTGAACAACAATTATACCCCTGGAAGAAATAATTAAAAAAAAATACTCTTCATGTATACAAGGATTTATACTTCCAAAATACAAGGATGTAAGGCAAAACCCTGTGCTACATTTATCTACATATACAGAAATGAAAAATGAATACAAGAAAGAGTTCCATGCTGGAGCTAATATCTATGCTTTCCTTTTTTTCCTTCTCCACTGTGATTTTTTGTATTCATAAATAATGAAAGAAAAAGAATCACACACTGCCTTAACCTCAAGTCTAATACTCTTCATTCAAATTATAAACTCTTAGGAATAATTCTGATAAAAAATTTCCTGATAATGCTAATTGAATGCTCATTCAAGGAGAAAAAATGTGGCTCTGAAGTAATGGAAGGTGCAGAAACCTTCTGTTCTATAAGAAATACAAATTCTGAGGCAAAACACAAAATAAAATTCTCAGATGGTTCAGGGAATGTCTGTGCTGGTAACAGATTCTAATCCCTTAACACAAAACCCACAGTCAGTTAAGAGCTTYTCACTTCAGCTTTATTTCTGATCATTAAACCAACTGCAATTATTGAAATAAAATGTTACCCTCTGTTCTACAAATAATAACTGCATCTTTGATGATCACCAGACATCTGACAGCAATGAAGTTTACCACTCCCTGAGTACTAAAGTTCCTTGACTGCAGGTAAAATTGTAGAGTTCTGGCATTTGTTCCATTCTGAAGYTGCAGGCAAGTAGAATTAGGGAGACCAAGTCTCTGAAAAATAGCCTGGTACTCTGGTACAGGATGAAAATTGACAGAAAAATGTTTATCAGAGTTCAGTTCTTCAAAAAAAAAAAGGATTTATCCCTTGCCTCTGCAACACCTRGAAGAGGAATGGGAGCATTTGGGATAGTTTTGACAATAAAACAAATTATTTAGGAACACATCTCATGGCCCAGAGAGCCATCAGATGGTGGCAAGTATTAGACATAGATCTTTAAGGTCYCTTCCAACTGAAAGCATTATATAAYATGATATGATTATCTGATATGACAAAGTTGATCTCACTTTACAGATTGCTCTKTCACTTGCAGTTTCTTCTGGAGATAAATATAATTTCAGAAACAAAGCCTTTTGTCCAAAAAAGAGAAATAGGGACAGGGCAGAAAAGAATTAAAATAAATAGAATTCTAAGTAGCTTTCTGCAGTACATAAATATCTTTACGATAAAGACATTTTACCTAGTGAGACAAAATAAAAAAAAAATCACTCTGTCATGTTCATCTCGTGGCAAAGGAGGAAACACTGTCAGAAATGGCATTTAATCATTCTGCTTTAGTGATTGGATACTTCCTTTCTGAGCACAGCTGCTGTTAGGAATTATTTTAGTTCTAGATTGATATCAAAGTATAAATAGAGTCTTTAAATCTCCTTCGAACAAGAATACTTTAAATATAAAATAGTGCAAGACTGCCTTTCTGCCCCAACAAACTTCAGCTCAGGTAGAATTTGTAAAAATAGATAAATGGAACATACAAAACCAAAAATCACTCGAGAAATTTTTCTAAATAATTTACATTTACACTGGCATGCTCTCCACCTAAAAATTCCATTTGACACAGAGGATTTATTCTTCATGCASCAGTCATACTTTTGTTTTCACCTTAGTTCGTTTTTCTGCTGTTCCACAAGAGAAATACTATTTTCACTGGTCCCACAGTCCTTTCTTTATATGCCAGCACATGTCAGCTGAGTTCAAAYGGAGATTTGTTTGTATTGTAAAATWYAAACAAAATAATTCTTGTTACTTAGTGATTTCCATAAGTTTTTTTTTATTACATAGTGGACTTCTAGTAGGACAAGAGTATTTGGGTTGCAAATTCCATGTAGAGAAAGAGAAAAACTTGATGCCATGGTGAGGTTTATTGTGTTTTCAGTAGAGAAAAGGAAAGCCAGAACAAGGAGTCAATTTTGAACAAATACACGGTGATCTAGTAAGAAACTTTGGAATGGGAATCTGAAGTGGGCAGATTTAGGATGATCCAGAAAATCAGTTTGTGGAGAATTTTTCTTGAAAATGTGACCAGCAGAGATTAAAAATATGAAGATGTTTTTTAAATATGCTTTGAGTAAATAGATACACAAACAAAGTCAATGTTGAACAAGTTCACATAGGAGCACCAGGCATGAAGTACCTTCCTGTCAAGTGGCCAGCACGGTACATAATCTTATCTCTAAACTGATTTAATTTCATCTTTAAACTACATTACAGTGCTACAGCTACCATGGGCAGACAGTGGTTTCAGTACTTTATTCTTTTAACAGACAGAAATTGCTTGACAATTTCCTTTGCTCATTCATTTCCTTCCTTCCCCAAACAAAAATCACAGCAGGCCTGTCACCACTGTGAATCTTGGGCAGACATAAAACCATTTGCCTACGTATTTGAGTTTGAATGATACAACTTTGATCCAAGAACCACTTTACTGAATTATTTCATTTCCATGTCTGGACTGAAATCCCCAGCTCACCAGAGGTCTTTCTCAGCTTGCAGCTGTTCACTGCCTAGGACATATCAAAGAACAACTTTACAGCACACGGTGTTCATTGGAAGAATTATTCTGATCTAATTCCCTGCTGTCTTTCTTCCTCCTCTGTATTTGTAGTTGATGAGCCATAAGTTGATAAATASTGTTGTTATCTTCTAATTCAACTGCCAATTTATCCAAACAAATATTTTTACCTTCCTATTGTTTTAGGTTTAGTTGTCAAATAATTTTATTTCCTTTTGGAATGACACTTTGACCCTTCCTCTACATTTGTGATACTTTCAAGTTTAGCCTCATCAGCATTATGACCAGTGCACTTCTGTAATGCATACCAAGGCATGAAAAGAAATACCAAATCAATCAAAGTGTGTGCCTCCAACAGAAATTTCACTGGAACCAGCAGGTACAGAGAACTTTTAAACCCAATCATCRTGGCCTGCAGCAAATGCTGACTGGTATCACTCTGATAATGTGGCAGATAATTTCAGGTGCTGAATGTGAAGAACATAAATTCTATTTATTTGTCACTAATCCATTTCTGGCCTCACAAAAAAGATAAAGGATAAATGCTTATTAAGGACTAAGAAGTGCCCATGTATACAAACCTCAATATACCAATACTGCTTACAATCCAAATGAAAATGTTTATTAATTATTCCTCTGTAAACAACAGAAACCTATTCTGTTGTTTCTCACTTTTTCCTTTTCTCTGGAATTAGCTATAGACATAATGAAATAAAAAACCACCAGGAAAATTGAAGACATGACTTTCTTATTTTGGGATTTTTTACCTATCATTAGATAACAATACCTTATTMTGTAAAAGAATAAGGGTCAAAAAACCCAATGGAGGGGCTGTAAAAGTGCTGAACAATCACCATTTAGTCCTGACTAATGTAATTCATTGCACAGAAATGGGATATATAAAATAACAGCTATCAAAAAGACCATTATAAAGTAACTATATTTTTTCTTTGATAGTTTTTTTTCTACAAAAACCCAAACTTTTCTAAATAATGAAGGATTGGAATGCAAAGTATAATAATTTCAAAGACGGGAGGGCTTCTCTCTTTCCAAAAAGTTCATTTAACAGCTGTTAAATGAAAAAAAAAACACTAGATGGAGCAACTATCCTGTTTTAACACACCTTGCTCGAGTTTCTTTCAAATCTTCAGATTAACATTATGCCAATAATAATGTTATGACAAGCAGACTTTCCTTGGAAACCTTAGGAAGCATGTAAAAAGATATTTAACAATTTACAAAGAAAGGTATCTTTGGTCATTGTTGAAGCATATTAATATTACAAATATGTCTAAATTAAATATTACCTAGCTCTTATTTGTCTGCTATTAAAAAACTTAGCAGGAACAGAGTAGTTTTCAGATTTTTCTGTCATATGCAACTGACCTGTTTTTCCCAGAATATGAAAATACCATGAAAATAAATGTTATCTTGCATCCCTTTCTCCCATTTACAGGTTTTTTTTAAAATGCTACAACCTCAGCTGTGTTACATTTATCTCTAGCCCTAATACCTAATACATACTTTTCAAGATCTCATTATACAGCTCCAAGTATTTTATCTTTCTCAGTTTCAAATTGACTCCTGTGGGAAAAGGAGCTTTTCTTTGACTAATAACAGAACTCACCTGAGTTATTCTGACATTTTGAAGCGTTAGTCCTGAAGCAGTTTTAGATTTTTTTGGAGGGGAAAGAAATAAGAAAAAAAAAAGTCATCTGGTTCTTATCTCTGCTTTCCTCTGCTAATGGCAAAAACTTGCTTTAAGAGGCAAGAAAAAATCAACAGCTTCCTTCCCCTGCATTTGTGCCACAGGAAATAAAAGCAATGGAAATGTGACATTCAATCCTGTAGATGTTATTGGTCTACAAATCAAATCACTTCTTAATTTCTTCAGTTTAAATAGAAATTTTTATACTTTCAATCCTGATAAAACACTTGGAATTTTAGAAAGTTTGATGCTTCAATCTTAGCCATCCATTTTTTTTCTCCTTTGCTTAGTAACTGGAAGCTGTACTCTTACACACTAATACAATATTCTCTGAGTAGGCAAACTACTCTTCCTTCCTTTAGTATCTAGTATCTGAAATGTTTAGTTCACAGAGAAGCAAATTTAGAGCACAAATCTTTCCAAACCTGTGGCAATGGGGACTGATTAATTTATTTCAAACAGAAACAACTTCTTTACAGAAACAACACTGACTAAAGTCTGAGAACAGATGAAAGAAACTGGCAAAACCTGAGAGCGTTATTGACCACCTCCAAAAAGCCTCAACTCCCAATGTGCCTTTCCCTCCCAGGCTAAAAACACCCAGGAGCAGCATGCAGTGTGTTGTACTGGGACTGCAGARAGCAGCCAACACCATATGGGTATTCACCTTTGGGAGGTTCTGACAAGCCTGCAGCAATTGCTAGGGGTTTTTATCAAACCAAAACTAAAGAGTACATAACCATCACCTATYAGTCATCAAGTGCTCAGGGAAAATATCGGTTATAAACACGCACAATATACAATGATGTAGGAGAGGTTGGTTGAAAACTCCCATTCTTTTGATTTATTAGAAAAAAAAAAAATCAAAAGACATGCAGCACAATGGGCTTGGTTTATCCTTGGGTGCAGCTACAACTGAATAGAAACAAAAAATCCTGAGAGATCTGGTGGCTAACAAAGCACCCAGAAAATAAATGACTGCCTGTTTGCAAAGACAATGCTTCTTATCCTATCAAAAAAGTGCATTGATCAAAAAGTTGTCCAGTCACCAGTGAACAAAGATATTTCAACTGAGTACCCAAATTTTTAGATGATCTTTCTTCTTMCATTATGCTGATATCTAGTATAAATTTGTATTTTCTTGTCTTTGAGAAAGACAACAGCATACTACAAAATGTGCTCGTTTCCAAGTCTGCATTTTTACATATTCATTGAAAACCATCACAAAAACTGTTATTCTAAGCTCAAACTTCTTCCCCAAAATTTACTCTCTAAATGTTTTTCTGAAGCTATTTATTGACTGGTCCTCCCACTGTAGAACACCCACTTGGACTTTCTAGAGATCCAAGGTACATCAGTTGTGGGGCTTGGTGTTTYCTCTGTTCAGCTAGAAATGTCAAAAATAGTGTCTAAATGGAGAAACACTGCTTTCAGGTAATATAACCATCATTATCCTGCTGCACAGCTGTGGACATTTCCAACATTTCCTGTGCACATTCCCAAAAGGCAGGTCCACCCACATGACAGACACACCAGWCTAGTTCTCATGTGTTGGTGCAATTGCATTGTTAAAACAGATCCAGTAATTRTGGCTCACAAAATAACAGTTAGAGCATATTATAGTGTATTAAACAATTGATTCCCTCTTTCCTTGTTAAAGTCAGAGTTCTCTCTTAGCAGATCAAATGAAAAGTCCAACTGGTGAAGAAATAAAAACTATTCTGATTTTAAATATCTAAAAGAAACCACAGCTTATTCAGTTATCTAAAGTCATCCCAGGCAAAGACTGAGAACTACAGATTGTTCCACCTTGACTCTTATCCAAGAGTTAAATTATGGTGAACGCACTTATTTTAGATAGCATTAAAACAAATCAAAACCCCTTGAAACTTATTATGCATGGTAAAAAATCATTAACAGTAAATTTGGTAGCAGACCTACCAGTAATATATCTAAAAGCAATCCTAGTCTCAAAGTTGATAATACATCCTATTTTCCATACAAGAATCAGTCAGGTTTATATATAAACTTGTTGGTTTCAGTGCTTTAAACAGACATCAGCTAAAGCACGGTAGTAACACATAATTATCAGTTGCTATAAACCAAGGTAGTTTGGAAGAAAAACAGTTCCCATAATCCAGCTAATTCCTGCCCTCAGGCAGTCTCCTTGCATGATGAGGATGAACTCTGTATTCTGCTGTACCCTGCCAAGGTTGCTTTCAGTAATAAGGCAAATCAAAAGAATATGAACAAGAAGGAAAATATATGCTAACAGGAAATATATAGTAGTTGAAACRGGAACTTCTATGCCAATTGGTCTCCTGTTTTATAATAATGCATATAGCAACAATTTTCTTGAAGAATTAAAAAAATAGGTTTTAAAAAAATCATTCTACTTCACTTAGTTTTACCTAAGATAATGCTTTCTTTCATAATAGTAGTTTTGCACTCCTTATGTAGTAAGATCATTCTTAAAACTTTCMGTTTGGGGAAAAAAAAGTAAAAAGTTTCAAAATTCCAATTATTTAAATACTTCAAAACTGCAGGGAAAGTTTCATTCTTAATTTTTTAGTTTTAAAATGAAGTAGATCACTATTTTCATGAMAGTGACCATGCTACACTAAAGGTTTGCTGTCATAAATAAGCCAACAGGGCTTTGATCCTGTTTCACATCTTTGCACTTTTGAAACATTAACAGGAGTGCTAAGGGTTATAATTCCTGATACATGACAACACTGCCACCTAAAAACTCCTTTGACAAATTCAGGAATTACARCTCTGTTGACAGTCCTTGCTCTGCTTTATTTTGAGTGCTTGGGAATATATTAAATTCAGTAACTCTCACTTATGATTTAAAGGTAACCTAGCCTATGGAAAAAACCAGATTCCAAATGAGGACTTCGGAGATAGATTTAATTCATTGAAATTGCGCTCACAAACTTACTTAGACCAAGCACTTTCCATAGAAATAGTTAATCAATTTAACAAAAATGGGGAGAATCACTCTTCTTACATCACATATACAGCATTCCTAAGGAATGATGCTGAACTAGAAACCCTACTTTTAGAATGATTCAACATGGGTACAATGCATACTTATAAAAAGTAACCATTATTTCAATAACATAAAACTTCAATTAAGAAGAACTTAGATTTCTCCTATTCTTGCTATATTTCATTCTTCTTAATAAGTGAAATACTATTTTACAAGAAAATACTTGTCACGGTAAACACGTTGAACTAAACAATATTGTCTATAGAAATGAAACACTGAATGCAGCTTTACATCCTCTTCAGTTCTCAAATCTGTTACCTTGGAATCCATGGTTATCTGAATACCAAAAAACATTTCCAAAACAAACATTGCAACAAATATTTGAAAWCTCCCTTCTTAGCACCTCATTTAGAAACTTAGTGCTTGAGCCCATTCTGCTTAAACACATCAGTGTTTGCTCCTGACTTTAACTAGTGTTTAGCATCAGTTTGAAATCCCTTGTCACTTGTACTTGAGTTACACATGAAAAAATCTGAAAGTAATAATAAGGCATGTTCCACCAAATATGAACTGCTGCTGCAGAACTGCTATTTYTACTCCTGACCCATAAGCCCAGAAGAATACAATGAACTTTAGAAAGAAAGCAATATCTCCATTGCTAGTATTTTAACTATTATGAAATTCTTCTTAAAGAATACAAACATCTTAGAGTTAGTGGAATGCTTGCCCATCACATTTCAAGACCCCAGTCATGTGGGATCCCCACGATGCCATACATAAGGACTTTAATTAACTATAATTACTATGCAATAGTATTGATGTAATCATTCTACACTGAAAAATAGGTGGTATAGAAGCACAATGTAATCCATAATSCATGCTGAGTGAAGAAAGATAATAATCAGCTGGTACCCTTACAGAGAACAGAAATATAATTYTAAACTCAAAATAGCATACAGAAAAATATTGCAGTCAAATGACTATTTTTGCATTCTTGTCCAGACTCTATCAGTATTCTCTGTCTCTTGATGATTCTCACCTCTTCCTGATTTCTGAATCCACAAGGAGTTGCCTTTTTTTGTGGGGTGGAGGTGGTGGGAGTTCCTCTTTAGCATGCTTAACCAGGATTTGCTCTCTGGTGGTCACCATAGTTACAGTTTCCATTACAGTTGTCTGTGTTAGAGATGTCTGAGTGCTGGTGACAGCCTGCGAGATCTGTGAGAAGTACAAAAACACAGGTCATACATTATTCGAAAGACTTCAGTAAAGAGTGTTTGGGGGAGGAAGAGAAAATAATGAGAAACTGCTCTCATCTGATCACAGGCTGACCTTCAGAGAAAAAAAACATTTTACGCAASCCAAGCTGGATTGTTTTATCTGACTCACGCTGTGTGAATAAGATATCTGCAAAAGCCAATATTAAATCAGAAAGGATTCTAATGAACTTATAGCTCCCTGTAATGCTGAATGAAGAAAAGAAATGAATGGAATTTTACAATGGAATTGAATGATAGCAAAGAAATAAAATGTTAATATTACTAAATATTAATTTCAGAYTTCGCCCAGTCTGAAAACTTGCTCCTTGAGAAGTGGCAAAGGCTTTAAAATGGCACTTAATCACCAATTATTAGTCTTACCACTTATAAAAATTTTAAAATAGAATGTATTCCACCATAACATACTTGCATGAAAGGGCAGTTAACTTTCTGGCTGGAAATCTTGTCTTAGAACACATGCACGGGAAGGCAAATGAATTTGCATCAGTTTTATTCCATAATTAAAAACCAATATTTAGGGGTCACTTCAGATACTAATAACCCATGGTATGAAACACTGTAAACACCACCTATCTGATGCAGTTAGCTTTGCTCCAGTAATATAAAAAAAAGTCCCTTTGTATAGCTCAGCTGCATTAAAAAAAAAATTATGAGAAATATTTTTTGCTCATATTTGTTTGTACCCAGCTTGTGCATGTACTGCCCATTCATAGTTTTTTCCACATAACATTTTCCAACTCAAATGTGGGMAGATGTTCTTAAATCCCTTAACTCATGAGAAATAGACCACTTCTTTTTTTGGTTCTGTCAGATGATGGCTCATTTGTACAAATGCTCGAGTTACAGCTCCAATGACCACCTCACAGTTTAAGRGCAGTGAAATGGAAAATAAAAGAAAAAAATTATCCCAGGAGTAGAAAATGTTGTGCACCTGAAAAGCCCTGCTTTTATTCACACTTTATTAAGAGGGAAAATAACTAAGGACAAAAATGCAATTATGAGGGCCCTAYGAAAATTATTAATCATAGAATCCTGTAGGATGGAAAAGACATTCAAAAATATGCAAGAATTAGTTTTCAATTCAACAACAGAAATGTCAGTATCTAAAAGTTCATGAACCTATAAACACATTCATAAATTATCTATTATTTCTTGCATCAGAAACTCAGTAAGAGAATTGAGTTAGCTCAGTTACTGAAACATAAGTGCTTCTATAAACAATGAACAGGCRACCAGGTCTGAACACCTTTCCCACAATGCTTGCATTGAAAAAGAAAAACAGAATGACAGTGTTAGCAAGCAGCCTCTTCCCAGCAGGCAATATCAGTAAAGCCAAGAAACCTGAAAAAATACCCCAACAAATTCCTCCCAACTCTGCTGAATTCTTCACATTGTCTTCTACACAGGAGTCTTCCTGTTCTTTGTCCAGGCTGACAGTGGAAGTGATGAGTGGGGAAGTGCTTTAGCACTGTGACTTGTCAGTATTTCTTACATAGAGAAGTTAATCTGATGCTGGGCTTCCACCTCCAGAAACAGGCAGTTGTCTACGTTTTAGAGCAGACTCTGGACTACTAAGGATACTAAAAAATTTAGATTCAGAGCAGATTTTTAAAAAAAAATATGGATTAAATATATCAATTTAATAAGCTGCTTGTGACCTGCAGGGATTTAGGCAACGTATGAACTACAAAATTCTTTAAAAGAGARAAAACATCCAGTTGACTTTCACTAAAATTTTATGTAGTAACATTCTTGTTTTAGTTCTCTCAACAAGATGTATTGATTTTGTTTTTTTTTTTTCCTACAGAAATCATGACAATATTAAGCCAGCATTTTCCCATGTTTTTATTGAAACTCCATACAGCATTCTTTTCCATTTTATTTTAATTAACTAGAGGGCAGAAGGAAAAGAAGTTAAAGCTTCAGRTGTCTAGGGTTCCATGACACTTGAGGATAGAACCTGATGTCATCTCTTCCTGAGCTGACTATACATAAGAACAGAAAGAATTTCTTGTCTGCTAAATAATTTTATGTACAGTCTCTCTGTCTCTCTTTCCTCTTCTCATAAAACTCTTATTACACTCTGTTTTATCCAAAAATCAATGGTAGGATGATGTTTCAGACACCCAGGGTCATATCCTGCCATGTTTTCATTTGCTAATCAATACCAGGGCAGAGTTTCCAGCGAGGAAGGTGTAACACAGAATAAACCACAGCTGGGGCACTGTAGGAATCATCTGCAGCATAATACCAATTACAGGAGCAGCAGCTTCAGCTGGAGATGAGGGAGTGACTGCATTTCCAGAGCTGTCACTGCTCAGAGCAGTCAAGGCACAATGTTGGGGGGTGGTAATGATTTGGATGTGAAAACAGTAAAAAAGTGTTTTTCATGCTGAATCAACAGGAGTGGAGGTTAAATACTATGGGCTTCAAAAGGAGAAAGGAGACGTGAATTTGAAGTTCATAATTATTATAGTTAGAGACAGGGTAAGACTAAAAAGGTAGATTGCAACCTTAGTGTGCAAGATGAAGCTGGTTCACATTTACACTGCATTACACTTTGGTGTGCAAAGGAAAATCATTAAAAATATTAGGATTGAAAAAAAAAAGAAGTAACTTTTATTGGTTTACTGGTGGAAAAAAATATGAGAAGGAAAAAGAAAACAAAGAAGCACGAAAAACCCCAAAACAAAAAAAGCCCCAACCAAAGAAAACCAAAACCACCAACGCCCCCAAAAAAGAAAGGAAAAAAGAAAAAAAAAACAAAGAAGCCCCAAACAAAAATCCCCCAAAAAATCCAAACACCTTTTAATCTCCAAAGTGGTGTGTTTCATGTATTATTCAAAGCAGGTGCAAATAATGACTCTATATTTTCTTCATCCCTCTCAGTCCCTGAATAGCAAATGTGATTTTGAGAAGGGGCAATATAGACAATATAGTGGTTTTTACCCACTGGAAAATCATATGGAAAGGGCTAAGGTGACTCACAAGGCTGCACATTGAAAGGCTTTCAAAAYACAATGCTTGCCAGCAGTTTCACATCAAGCCCATCTTCAAAGCATGTTAAAACTCATCTCTTTTCCCAGCAAAAAAATTCAAATCTTTTTCATCATCTATAGGCAAACATATGTACAATGTGTGCATAGCACTTCAGTAGTTTTATGGCATTTTATTTCTCATTTATACAGCAGCCTTCCTTTAATGCCAACATTTATTGCTGTCTTTGGAAGTGCCCTCTGTCCTGATAAACTCATAATTTTCCTTTACACTCACTTTTGGAGCTGTCATCTGTTCTTTGATGAAATTTATCTCTGTGAGTAGGGAAGTTTGGATGAGGAATGGTGTTTTCTTTAGTTTGGAAAGATTTTCAGTACAATTTAGTGGMGCATAATGAACTCAGCAAAGCTGGGTTTAGAGTTTCTGGAAGCTCCGCATCGAGCCTAAGCAAGCTGTCCTTGTCCTTGATTCCACTGTGTGGTCAGTGAAGGAAAGCTGACATTTTCATTATGAGGACAAACTGCTTTTTTAGATTTCTCTCTCTCTCTCTCACCCTTGCCATCCAGTCATTTGTAGCAGGAGCTTCAGCCATGTGTTCTGATTAGATGCTTGAATCCARGAGCAATTAATTCAGCCAAATGTGGGGGAACTCACATTCTACTTTCTGCACTTTTCCTTTGGGATTTATAGCTACTTTATATGTCTAGTTGGAGAATCATCTTTGAACTGAGCCTGAGGTTGTCTCTTCCATTTAATTTCTTATTTTGTTAACAACTTARTCATTTGGTGACACTTTATTAAGAGGGGAAATAACTAAGGGCAAAAATGCAATTATGAGGGCCCTATGAAAAATATTAATCATAGAATCCTGTAGGTTGGAAAAGACATTCAAAAACATTGAGTTTAACTATTGACCTAGCTCTGCCAAACCCACCACTAAACCATGTAAAGTTAATTTTGAAGGCAATATCTAAGCTTGATGAATAAGACATACATTTTCTGATAGATTTTAGTGGAAAATAGTCTAGTTTTCACCCTCAAAAAGTCAAAGTCTCCTCCTCCTCCTCAGTTCATGATTAGAGAACATAGTGGGACCTCACAATTTTTCTTGCAGAGTGAACAAGTAAATAAGCTCTGCAAGAAAATCTCAGTGAGAGCCCTGCCTAGACAGAAACTCGTGGTGACAAAGTACTCCATCAGTGTTTCACAGGGGATACAGCTGAACAGTGTCACAGTGCCTTAGGAACAGGTCCTTCAGYCAGGCCTAACTGTGCAATGCTTCAGAAGGTGAASCAGCATTCYCAYGGCAGCACATCACTTCYACCCAAAKCAGAGMWGCTTCTCCTTGSAGGAAAAGTTCATCCACTGAAGTGTTCTGCTGTGATAGGACAGCTACGCTGGTTTGGGAATCCAAAGCATCTCCCAGCTGTGCTGATCTCTGTTGACAGGCCCAGGCCTGCTCATTTCATTTTCTGTAATCTAAGTTCCATTTTCAAAACTAGTAACTGCATTTAGGAGCCACCACCAATCTGAACAGGACTTGAAAAATTTGGAGTGATTTTACTAACCTCCTCAAATCATGTGACCCCCCCAGCCATCCCAAATCCAAAAATGCATCTCTGGAATCTTCCTCTGCTTTGAAACAGGAGCTTTTCTACAGCAAATATRCTGTAATTAAAACTTATTTTCAACTCCTAAATGCTGTGTAMACAATATGGMTTTGCTTTCTAAGTGAAATTGTGCCCTTCCTCCATTTCCTTCCTTTATATTCTCCCAAACTGATTTTCCTAACTTCTGCTGCTTTTTCTGACTATCACAGAGCAAACTAAAATATAAAGGTATCAGTTGAAAGCAAGGTTCCCAAGAGGGATTCAGATCCCTACAGGAAGTATAGCAGCTTTTCTTTAATTACCCAAGCATAAATTGGTAGATGGATTGGTAGACAGCAATAAAAAGGGGCAGCATGTTCAAGGGAATTGAATCAAACTGACCAGAACTGTGAGATCTGCCTGGACAGGACAGAGGTACCTGCTCTAAGATTCTTCTCTGTGCTGCCTAATTAAAAAGCCTTAATATTCATTTCCATGTTAGCAATCATAGAGTGGCAGCTCAAAAAATAACCCACAAAATGGAATGGAAAAAGGGAGCTGATTTGGGTTTAAATCCAGTAAGAAAGAGATGGTAACAAGATGTCTGGGCAAAACAATTGGATATGAGTTTAGGTACTACACCAGAATGATGAATTTTGTTACCTGGTTAAAAACCTCAGTTTGTTTTCTTAATATATTACAGTTAACATAAAGTGGTCAAAATAATAGCAGGTTGTATTTTCTTATTGGCACTTTGGTAACAGTTATAGATTGATTTCTTTATTTTTCCAAGAATTTTTTTCTTTTTTTGTAGCCTCTCTTTTTAATCTGAAAATCAGCATATCACATGCAGAAGTAAAATAGCAATCAATTAAAAACTTTTAATGTTGCAAAAAAAAAAAATCACTTTAACTAGCAGACAGTTCTTGCACTAATTTCAGACTATGTGCTATTTCAAAGAGACAGCTATAAAAAAGTGTGCTATTATAGGTTAAAAATAAATTAACTGGAAAGGTATTTTCATTATGGTTTGTATCACCCCTGAAAACATAATTTACAAGCCAAGAAAGTAAWCAACATTATAAAGAGAGATTTAAATTTAAAGAGATAAATAAAATTCTGGAGAAGTTATATTAGTGTTATACTGTCCTAAAAACAAAATATGTCTTAAGCAATCATGCAAGGAAAAAAATTAAAATAAGATGACTAACAGCACCAAAACTACTTCAACATATGACTGTCAAAGGATCTGATAGTCACAAACTGATAAAAGTGTTTTTTACAAACCTGTTTAGAGTTGCTCTCCACCTTCTGCACAAGGCTTTCCCAGCGCTGGGCAAAATTTTCAAGACGACTTTCCAGCTTTTGAGCCACTGCTTTATTTTTCACTGCTACAAGAAGATCTTGGCTGAGCAACTTCAGCTTACTCATCATTTGCCTTTTCATTTCTAGATCTCCTTTTAGGATCTGTTAAAAAAAAAAACCAAAAAAAAAACGAAACACAAAAAACCAACCCAAACCAAAACCCACAAAAAAGAAAATCAAAAAACTTAGAAGAAAAATCATAAAGATTAAATCAGAAGGAGCAGAAAATGGGTAAGGGCTCCTATAATTCCATGCTGTTGTTTCCATAAAAACTGCTGGCAGAGCTTACATAGCAACATAATATGGCAGGTGGAGCAACTCCAAACTTCACAGCAGGCTTCAGGTAATGACATGAATCAAAAAAGCTAACAGTTGTGTTACAGGAATAACCTTAAAACTGCATTCATGTTAACAACTAYATCAACATGTCAAACAATCTTTCTTTAAAGCTTCAATGTACTTTGTCATATATTGCATATTGAAAAAAAAAACTTTCCTAGAAAAGAAATATTTGATCTCAAACCAGGATTAAAAACATACAAACAGACAAATACCAAACAAAGAACCCAAACAAACAAAAAAACCAAAACACACTGTGCCAAGGGACCTTGACACCCCTGAGATCAGTACATGCAAACCTGCCTATGAAACAGGTTATTCACAGATCCAAGGGCCATCCATAAATCCAGTTCTTACCTGGGTTTACTTTTTAAAGCCTGAACTGGGATTTCCATTCTTTAAGCATTCATTCTCTACACTCTAACCCTGCTAACCATGGCCAAATTTTGAACTCTCTATGCAGCTGTGCATTCCATTCTAATCCCCAAGTCATGAAAGAGATAATCCAACAAGTGGTTAGACAACAGAATTTAGTCTAGATATAYTTTCCTACAGCTATAATCCAAAATTGTAATTAAAAATACAACTCAGCAAAAGAAAGATTCATTSTCTTTGTAATCAGTACTCTTTCTAATGAGATTTTATTTGAAATATCATAATTACTAATGGTAGGTACAGTTAATATAAAATTTTAAATTGATCTATACCTGAGCAGTAGAAGCTAGCTTTATATTGAAGAATCTCTTTTCAGAGTAGTAGGAGACCTAACAGATGGCAGAAAGTAGATGCAAACCAGTTTAGCATGTTAAATTTCAAGCACTGCTATATTTGACTTTTTTTTTACGCCTACAGCGTCAGGAAAAGCTCATGTGGAAGCCACCACACACTGACAGGAATAATAAAAATTGGTATCCTGTGAAACATAAGTTAGTTCTGAAGTGCAATATTTGATTTCCAATCAGYCAGCCCACAACAGCTGTGTGACACACCCGTGAGTCAATCCAGGATACCTGGAGCACAACCAGGACGTGAAACACTACAAAAAGAAGGATGCTAAAAATTCCTTCTAAAGATACTGCTTACTGCAACTTAATATGCTTTTGTGACAGCTACAGTCAATCTGGAAAACTATACTGGGAGGTTCTGTTTTCACATTTCTTCAAAACCTGCCAGTGTGCCACAATAACCAAAAATATGCTCTGTTTTCCAGTACAAGAATAGATCTAAAATAATAACAGCAACTGCAAAATATGTAATTTGCCAACGTGGAAGACAAGACATGGTAGTTTGCTTTATTAAATTAATGATCAACTATATCAGTCATAACTTCTGTCATGTACATAGTGTAAACCCTGATATCTGAACACTATAAAGTGATTTCCTTATTTTTGTTAATGTGGTTCCATTTTTAGGGATTTAAGTTTTTAGTTCTTGCTTTTTTCTTTTCCTTAAAGATCATAAACTTACTTTGTTTACTGTAGTAGTCTAACCAGAAACACCCACTGTAGAGTTAGTTTTCAGTTGCAAAGAAATCTATTCCAGTCAAACAATATCTAACTTATTTTCTATGTGTAAAAAAACCCCAAAAAAGGTTAGGTGAAGTGAGAAAATATTTAACCCTATATTAATTGTATATATACTATAAATATGTAGAGGTTTAGAGGTAGATCTTGTATACCTTTGCAATAGCTCTCAGTATTTTTTACAAAAAAAAAAAAAAAAGAAATATGACAAGTTCATTTTACAGACTACAAAATGTAGGCCTAGGACATGAAAAGAATCTATCAAGCCTGTGCCATACATGGCACCAAAATTTCACCTCAGTTCTACATTCTGAGTACATCACATCTTCCAGCTCAGTCCATGTTCTGTTTCACCCTACCCCTTATGTAAGAATTAAAGAGTTATCGAATCAGTGAATAAATGGCAGTTGAAAATAAAACAAAACAACAACAAAAAAACAAGAACAAAGAAAAAAAAATACACAAAAAAACCCCACAAAAATCTCAATTGTTTTAAGGAACTATTTTAAGAACTGGCACAACTACCTGCTAAACAGTTTTGATGACCTTTAAACTAGGAAGATCCCAGAAGAGAGCTGATAACGAAGAAGATAAATTTTTAGATACAATACTGAATAAATCCTTTGAAATAAACTGCAGTCTGTGGARGACCCCACACCAGAACAGGCAGAGGTGCTCTGAAGGAAATTGTCACCCTGTGKAGAGCCCACACTGGAGGAGGCTCCAGTCTGTGGACATTAATGTGACATAAAAGTCAAGTATTGTTTCCTACTGTAAGCAGTATCTCAACAGACCTGTTCCACCAGTCACTTTAGAATGCTTAGGACCCTGTAGGAGGGTTGTAGAATTTCAAATCAACAGTCACAATGCTAAGTGTTTTAATAAATAACCTTCAGAAAGTTCCTTCCAATTAAAGAGACTGGCTAAAGAAGAAAACCACAATCTGGAAAAGTTCTGCATATGAGGCAGAAAACATAGGCCATAAGCTCTTATGCCATATTACAACATCAAAMCTAAAATTCTTAAGGTCTAGCAAGAACAATTAATGCTGTAATTTCTTGCTGGAAATGACTGGGCAACTGAAGGAACAAGATATCATATTGTTAAGAATGTAAACATCTTTATTCTGAGTGAAAAGATACATTTTTATTCCCTCACAGACTAAATTGCTTTTACAATTCAGACCTAATTATAAGAGGAATCCTTGGTGACAGCTTCTCCTCTGCTACATTCAAAYACATGTCAAAATAAAATATGCCAAAAGACAGGCACAACATCCATGTCAGGGTCAGGACAGTATGATCCCATTTCTCCCTATTTCTAAAAGCCCATCCAAGAGGGGAATCTATTCCCTGCAAACAAACATCCTGTGGCTGATAGATCAGTACATATTCCAGAAGGTTCAAACAAGATTAAAATAGTAAATTGCCATACATAAAACCTCTACCAATTYGTCATTGTGTGAATCTAGAAACTCACTGGAATTTGGAAACCACTGCTGCAGGTCTAAAAACTGATAGAGGGAATTCCAAAAGTAAAAGCTACTTTTCTGCTGCAAATTGAAGACACTGAAGAGGCAGTTTTCTTCTAGCATAGCACCAATATTTAAATACCAGAACTATTGCATTATGAATCATGTTTTGAAAAATATCAAAGTTATTCATGTGTAAAAAAGAGTAAGTTGCAATTAATAAACTCCACCTGTTCTGTTAAGGGTGACATGATTCTTGCTGAGGTTCAGGGCTATGGAAAAATAATTTTATTTACTATTTTATGTTGTTCACTGAGTTTCCTGAAAGACCACAATTATTTCATGTTAATACCAACAATTTTAACTGGCAGCATAATTTTAATGCAGTTGTAACTTCATAAGAGTTCATAAATGAAACTTATGAAAATACTACAAAAGCGTTTCCTTCTTAACATCATATTTTCAAGCAATTCTGAAAGCTACCCAAACTGGCCCTGTCCTTAACAATTGCAAACCCTTAATAGTCTGCTACTTCACAATTTGTGACAAACATTTCAACCCTCTGTACCTGTGTCCTCTAGCAACCTTCCGAAATCCAAAAGTACACTTTTTTTTTAATAAATTTGAATTTTTGTAATACATTTTTTTCCATGAAGGTACTCTGAAGTTGTATTCTAAAGAGACTGAGTTGTCTCTAATCCATTCTGGGATAAAAGCCTGGCTTGAAGTCAGCTTCAAGATTGCTCACATGTTACATTGCTAGAATTTCCAAGAAGTATATACAGGTTTTCCTTCATTTACAAAGAAGTTTACTTAATCCTAAGCAATCTTTAATCAAAATCCAAGTCTGTACTTCTAAACGCATATTTTCATTAACCCCTAAAGAATTGTAGAAGGAAAAAGAATAGGAGAAAAAACCTCCATGTGGTAGTGTAATAACTAGCATCTCAAGATGTGGCTAAAAAAATCAATCTATTGGTTCCTAAATTAACTAACTGAATTAACTACTATTCTATGAATCAAAGGAACATCTGCCAATAATTCTGGACTAGCTACAATGGAATTAAACAGTCTGTAAGTTTGGGGTTTTTTTAAGCTTTATACATTCATATATGTGAGGATAAAATAGAGTAAATTTTAGAAACATCACAGTCACWCAAATCTCAGAAACATCATGGTATTTCTATCAACCCTGAATGTTTCTACTTTTAATACAGAATGATGAGAATATAGCATAAATCCTTAATTAATTTTTTAAAATGTAAGGTTGAGCATTAGATACATATAACCAAGATATGTATATCCAGTAAAAATATTCAGTGAACAATACATAATTAATTGCTGTCATATTTATTACTTAATAATTAACAGCTAGTTAATAATAAAGAAATAGCAATGCCTGAAAAGATTGTAGGTTTTGTTCCTAATAAAGCAATAATTCACCTRTTTTAACCGAAGCATGGACATAAAACTGTTTCCTTTYCCYGAAATGTTTGGCAGTCATCATTACATGCAGAAATAGCACATACTGCATCATTTTCTTTACAAAGGTCCTGCTGCTGTAAAGCCATTGGCAAGCCTAGACTGCCACAGGTTTTTCTGCAGGCACAGCCAGACCTACATGCCCTCCATAAGGACCATGCATGGTGCAGGATTTGCTGGAGTGGGGTGGAGGATGTGGTGCAAAGGGTGTSTTTTGTGCATGTAACTTCATTTCTGATGCTGAGGTGCAGTTGTAAGGTCACTAAGTAAGTAACACTAAGGTCAACATTTCATGACTTCTGAGCCTTCAGCTTTTTCAAGTTSCAGGAATGTTTGACAGGGTTTGGTGTAGGATAAATACTTCCTCATAGGCATGTTCCTTTGCACATATACAGTCTCACCCACAATATATACACCAACACTATCAACAAAGAAACTTTCACTATAAAAGTATACATATTTTTAAGACACCCAGATGCTATTTTGTTTCATGAACTTTTGACCAAAGATACAACCAAGAAAAACACATCTCTACCTACTGGTTCCTTTATCAGCAGGGCTCTGGACCAACCTATTCCATCCACAGGAGGCAAAGCCCACTCCCCAAATATGAAACAGATGTTCTATTAAACCTAAGGTCTGAGAGTGGGGTAAAGCCACGTGTATGCAGAACTCAGGTCAAGGAAGCTGAATATAAAATAAAAGAATGAAAAATACATACAGCTAATTTGCTTAGATTGGTCAGCATTTCRTTCTGATCTCCAAAGCCAGTTGTCTGAATTTTGCTCGCAGCATCCTCTTTCTCAGTAAGCCATGCATCAAAAAGGCACTGTAATGAAATTGGAGAGAAAAAGCTTCAGTCAGGCCTTTTACACATACATATATACATAAAAATGTATTTCCGATAATGTTCTGAAGAACACTCCAATTTATAACTTAAAAAGCTACTCACCTGCTCCTCTGCAAAATGCTGCCACTTGCGAAGAATATCTTGCAGAAGGACCCACCGTTCCTCTGTCCACCTGCAGATGGCTGCCCACCGTTTTCCAAAGTGCTGGACAGAAAGAAACACAGAAGAGAGTTTTGCATTTTAATTTTTTTCTTCCTAAACAAGGAAAGCTGTTTTCCCTATGGYATTACACATTTTTTATGGAAACATTTTCCTTATTCACTTCTTTTCAGGTATATGCCCTTAAAATATGCTCCATATCATACTGAAATGGATTTTAGGACAATTTGAAATAAAACCAAAATGGGCAGAATGGGGAAATCAATACATCTAAAATCAGAATATTTTAATACTAATCTGCAGACAGTTTTCAAGCAAGTCTCTAATACTATTCAAAAAACCACTTTCAAAAAATCACTTTCTTTCAAAACTTGAAGATGCCCAAAACAGAACTACTTGAAACATAAACATGATGGCCAAAGATGTGGCCAAAGCAAAAGAAAAAAAAATTTGGTTTTTAAATTGCATCACCAGTACATCAGTTGATCAAAGCTCTTCTTTTAAAATATTGCAGTGGAAAAAAACTTACCCTTATAAACTTCCACACCAGCACAAATCCCATGAGGTTTCCAAGGTATTTGTAGCATATGCTACTATGTATGTATTTAAATTACACAAAACACCAACCATCTTGTTCTCTTCCCCCTTATTTWAGCTGATTATAGAAAAATCTAATTGCAATGATTTATAGTGACTTAATTACCTCTGGACACCAAATGCAAATTATTCAGCTGTTCCCCCCCAAAAAAAACCTAAAAAAAACAGCAAACTCTTCTACACATCTGAAAGATACTCTATACTATTGTATTCTTAACTTTTCATCCACTTCAAAAACACATCCTGACAAAAAGATAATAGTTTCTTCATTTTTTCATATTTAGTTATTTACTTAATGACTCTTCTGGGTCTCTTAATTTGAGATATTATATGATGCTTTATCTTCTGTACTTACATATTTCTCAAAGAGATTATAATTTAATTTAAAACATAACATCCGAATATTAGATTTTCAAAACCAAGATCAAAACTGGAACTGTATTTTCTACCGGAAAGAAAAAAATTAAGTTCCACTTCCTAGGACATGGAAGATAGAATTTCAGAATGCCATCTGAATTTGTTGCTTTAACAGTTTTATGTCACAGTAAAAAGTTAGCAGATACAATTTTCCATTTAGTGGGCACTAAAACCATTAAAATTTTCAATTGAATATTTTCACATTGCTAATTACTAGTTCAAAAATMATAAGCATATCTTTCCTCATAGCTATTTTATAAAAATCCTCATACTTGAGCAACTTTTAAATAGATCACATCCAGGCAGCTGACTTTTCTTAATGATTACCATAAATTTTTTTTTTCTCTCAACAACTGCAGTTATATCTCCATCAATTAACACTGTGGTACACCATCAAAAGTATTTTTTTTGTTTGTTCCTCCAGAAAACACCAAAACCTCAAAAGAACAAGATCAAACATCCGGCTCTGCATTAACTCGGAGAAATATATTGATTTGCACAGCAAAAAAGTTAATACAAAATACCATTTTCAGCATAGGATTTCAGAGCCAAAAAAAAATGGCTTTTTTTCCCCCCAATTATTTGACAAGATCTTTTATTTTAATAAAGTAAGCAAAATGACCAAGTAACTGCATTGATAAAAGTGCTGATTCTGTGACCTTCCTTAAGTCTAGTTATTTCTCATGAGAGGCCATAACAAGCATGAGACCAAGATACACTGTTTGGGTGAATGGTTTAACACATGAAGTTTCAAGTTGGAAATATCATTTCAGGACTGTTATTTCTAAAGTAGTTATTATACTAAATCACATGGTGCTCAACATTTACTCTTCTATTCATATCAAACAGATGCCCAGAAACTCAGACTSTTCCAAGTGTTCCTAACACCWKGGAAAACAAATTTTCAGAGAAATWGACKGAAWCCACACTAACAAAGTAAAATGCCCTCCTATWAAAAAATGCCTTTTCTTACAGCCCCAACTCGAATTTYTAGAGAAATCYGCAAGCAAAAGACTTTTTTTTYCTTCTCAGAATTCAGAAKATTACTTATCACTATCAAAAGCAGAAGATGAAATATTTTAGTCTGCTAAAAGGTCAAAGTAAGGAAGCACAAGAATAGAAGAAAATGAGTAAAACATWACTCTTGGGAACATTAGACTAAAATAATGTACTGCAAGCCTGCAACTAACAGAGCTAATTTGATAAATGYTTTTCTAATCAGGTATAGCTGTCYACTTTTTAGACTAATGAGAAAAAGTGGAAAAMCTATTTTGCCTAGATCCAAAATTAATTCTTTATAACTAAATATTTAGCCCATTCATAGAATTTCTACCAAACAACAATAAGTTCTGTGTGCAGTTCTGAAATGCTCAACATTTCATAAACCAACARGGAGTRRGAGAAACAAACAGGATGACCTGGAAGCACTCCCACAGCCGTGATATTAATGAGACTGGGTGGAAYRAGTCCCATGGCTAGAAATCGGGGATGGAGAACCCCAGGCTGCTCTTGATGTAAACTATTCTCCAGGGAATTAGGAGAAATTTCTAGATCAGTAACCCTTGTCCTTATGGGAGATTTCATTTTCCCAGGCATCAACCAGGAATATCATACTGTTGTGATAAGCAGGTCTTGGAAGTCCCTGAAGTCTGTAGGACATAACTTCCTGTCATAAGTGCTCAGTGAGTCAAAGAAGGAGTAGACTATTTCAGTTAACACACCTCACTTATTTTGAAGTATTTTTACAAGAACTACCCATATATCATTTCAATCAAAGGACAGTACCCTGAATAATATGAATATATAATCCTGGAAAATAGACTCTCAGCTCCTTTCCCCCAGCAGGGGAATAAGCCATCAAGTAGCATTTGATACACTTAATACAGATTTCTTTCTCACACACACCCTGACCCCTGAAGCCTGRGGAAGCCTCTAATTTGAGCTAGCCCACAAGAGTCCTTAAGAGACCTGTTGTCTGCTGGGTATAATTAGGGAAAAAAAAAAATCTCCCTGCATTCATGGCTCCTGTATGTTATACAGCCAYTTCCCTGAGCTGAAGATAATTGCCCCCATTTTTCCTGYAGAAACGAGTCAGAGTACAGCAACRGCTTTGCTACTRAAGTGATTTGATTTTGCAGCACTAAATATAGATTAGAGCCTTMTTCTGCAGCTGCCTTGGTAAATCCATGGATTGAGTTTAATTGGGGTCTTGGAGTTTTAGGTCTAAACAGTGGGTTCTTAGTAGCCCCATAAACAGAGCCTCTCAATATGTCACACACTGGTATGCTACGTAAGCAAAGTAATGTACAAGTAGCTTTAATATTCACACTCACCCCATCTAGCTGTAGTCTCTCCAAGTACCTTAGGGGGACAGCTGTTTCTAAGAAAAGCCCTGAAATTCTGTTTAGTTTTAGTTTTCCAAGCAAGGGTAAATTTTTAATTAATAATTTGTTTCAGGGGAAACTTTTGGCTTCTATGCCATTAATTACTTCTTAAATAGATATGTTTTAGCATAGACAATGAGACTTAAGAACTTCTAAACAGTTCCTTTAAAATCAGCATAGATTCTTGTCAACCTTCCTAAGACCTAAATTYTCAGAAAGTTTATTTTAGGCTTCATAAAGTTTTCTTATATAGACATTTGAAAAAAAAAATACACAATACATACATAGATATGTATATTTATTAAAATATTTCAGGAATCACCACCTCAAAAAGAAAGGCATAACTGAATTGCACCTGCTTCGAAAATGCATCTTTGACTATTACATGGAAATAACTGCTCATTTTCTTCCTAATCTGATCCTGACCAGCACCTCAGTGAGCCAGTCTTATTAAGCTCTTTTGTCTGACAGTTCATGCTCTTGTTTTGTTCTACTTTTAGAAGTCAGAATGACAGATACATAATCAAGCGTGGAACTTGCCTCCATTGTGCTTTTTGTCAAATGCTCTAATGGTTGTGCCTGTCAACACATTTTATCTCCTGTGCTTATATTCAGACTGCAAGTGATATGAAAAAGAATTTTCCAAACAGCTCCTGTACACAAAAAAAGAGGTGTAACATTTCACTAGGAGAGCAGGTGAACTATACTAACTCTGTTCTCCTGAGCATTAAAGTATGAAACCTCAAAACCCTAWAGCTTTATATCTGTACTTGGGTTTTATTAACATCTGTGATATTGCTACATATTCTTTGACTTCCAGAGCAATGGAATTATTATCTCTTCTCTCAGATTCTTCTGTAAGAAATTGTGAATAAAGGATGTAACAAATGGACTGTTCCACACCAGCCCATGCTCTGCACAGAGGTGGCCTGTGCTGCAGGGTGAGGAGACTCAGGAATTGTCTTTCTAGCACCTTTCAAGGAATGTACTTTTTCCAAGACAGTAATAATTGGCGCTTTCTGCACTAGCACAGTTACAAATTGTGCATTTCCACTGTGTTTGATTTACATTAAATGTTTATGATGTTTCTTTAATGTATTGCAGTAATGTCTGAGTTCTATTTCAGCTTTATYCCAACATGGGTCAGCCACAGATGTTGCACAGGATMCTAAKGTAGCTTTCCAACCATTGTAATAATATGGGATGAAGCTGTGTCACCAGGTGTTCCTTYCTTTCTGAAGATGTGAAATTAGATTAACTGTCTTACAATTCACCAATGATTTATTTGTTTTCCACACTATTAAAAACTCTCATTTCTACATCTACTGATTCATGAAGTGCCATAAATATCAAATACTGTTAATTTTTTTCTCTCTTCCATTCAAGACATTTTACAAGTTTAGTTCAGGTTCTGGAGCCCTGTTCTTGCTAGGGATCTGCTTTATTCCACTGAGCAGTTCCAAGGAGYTGGCTGGCAAGAAATTCTGGAAGGTTAAGATGATTTTGAGCAGGTGCACCACAGTTCTGACACTTAAGATGAAGCCAGAAGGAATTAATAACCACGGATCAGTAGAGGCTGCATTGTTATCTTGGTTGGGTTGTGCTCCTTGAGTGACTAAATGGCTGCAGTACAGAAAACTGAGAATTACAGCTGAAGTGGCAGTGCTCATCATCTCAGCCAAACCTACTCKAAATTACTAATTACTAAAATTACTAATTACTAAAAACCAATTAYTAATTTACTGGTGTTGGTACCCAAATTAGCTACATCCAAGACAGCACACAGGTATCTGYCTGTGCTACAGCTGTACCTTCTGGCTGAATGTATTGATTGCTTCTTTAGAGAAACCTTGGGTGCTAACGATTTAGAACCCACAAACTCTTATTTTCTTAGCTAATAAAACAAAATGAAAGAAAAACACTTTCTCCTTTCTGAAAGAGAAAAATAGAAGGAATCTTGCCTGTAATAGCCCAATTCCTCTTGAGCTGTGTGCCTGGAAAGCTGACCACCAACACAAGAGAGCCCTCCTTCAATGTATCTAAACATTAACTATCAATTTCATTTATCCAATTTCATTCGGAAGTTAGAGCRTTGGAATACAAATAATACAGCAATAGCAACTTTTATAGTGAACTTTTACTATGAGCATGTTAATATTTGAAAAAACTTTAGAATATCTAGGGTGCTAGTTCTGTCACAAATGCATCTCCAATGGGACATTCTTTTAAAGATACTCAAGTGATTGTATTTAGAAAATACAGTTAAGTGATAGTTCCCTTCCTTTCCTGAGAAACAYGGCCAAGAGAAAATAATGGGAAACAAATTATGACTTTCCCCMAAAAAGTGCTTTAAAAAATACAGAATAATCTTAACGTTTCTCAATAACCACTGTTTGTTACAAATTACACATTCACATTCACTATATGGTTTTGCTTATTTAAAAAAATCTCCTATTTCAATCTTTTGGACCAGCACTGCCATTAAGTCATTACCTGAAGCTGCTCTTCCAGTGCAGCAGTAGCCCTGTCACCACTGTTTTCATCCACCACCACTACCATATGGGTTAGGGAGTTCACCTTGACTTGTTCCTGTTCCAGATCTTCTTGAAATGCCTACAATGAAAGCATTTGTGTTAGAGAATGTGTTGCAAAGTTAAAAAAAAAAAAAAAAAAAAAAAAAAGGTACTATTGACTGATTAACTTGCAGAACTGACTAGCTATGAGAACTCCAGACCTTAGAAGTTACTCACAAGTCCTAACTCTTAATACAATATTCCAGACTGAAAATCTTGGTTGAGAAATAATTTGTTGAGTTTATGTAGTTATTTACAGACATTCACATGATATGTATACATACCAATAGCCTGCAGATTTTAAATAGCCACTGAATTCAATTTTGTATTTAATATTATTGTAAGAAAACATATAATTTTTTTTTCAAAATTGTAAGAATATTAAAAAAACAGCACATATTTTATTAAACAAACTCTTACTAACTTCAGCTTGGCACCCCCTACAACATCACTCACATAGCAGAAAACTGCTCAGGAGGTCACCCACCATTAGGACACTCGTGCAGCACCCTGGTTTCACTCACTGCAGAACTAGTGAACTAGTTCACCAGGAAACTAAACAAGAAACAAAGGCATTTCATGATTTCTGCATGTCTGATGAAAAACTTGTTTGCCCGTTTTTTTTTTCCTCACTTGCCATGAAAGAAGGAATTCTTCCTTTGCTATAGTTAACAAAACCAAAACCAGCCCAGTTCTGGCACCAGGGAACTGAGCAGCCAGATTTATTTTCTCCTTCCTTTGCTCAGGTGCAGCAAGAGGGGACACAACAAAAATGGAAGGAACTAAAGAGGTGCTGGCAATGAAAATTAAAACCACAGAGAAAACCTCATACCACTCCCCTGAAAAAAAAAATCCCAAGGTATCCAGGACTCCATCTTGCCTGACACAATTTTTAGGTGTCTCTAACTTGCTTCAAACCAACAAAAGAAAAAAAGACTTTGGGGAAAACCAAAGTCCTCGATTATGTTCTCAGTACTTCAGCTGAGTGTGTTCTCAGGATTAATGCAAATATATTGGGATAGTTACAGTCTGAAAAATAACATGGCCTTGTCACAAGAGAAACCTTGACTGTTACCAACCATGTTGAATTTCATAATGTCGTGGTTTTCTGCTGCTTTTTAAAGTACAGTAATTCACTCAGGTATGAAGTGAATTATTGCTGAAAATAAGGTCATGCATTCTAAAACCCTTTTTCATAAAACATCTTACTTTTATRTGAAAATTAAAAAGAAAAATTTAAAACCCAAAACATAATGTGGTTATAAGCAATAGGAAAGGGATTCACAGACTACYTTGTTTTTAGGGCATAAATATCTTATCACCCGTTTCAGAGTTAATTTCTTTCATGAGCATATTGAGACAATGTAAGAWTCCTCCTTTTTCTGACTTTCATGCCTGTGAGGACCATTTGCTTCAGAGAGCTAGACTATAAAACAATTCTCAAGGACTGTGAAGTATACTAAATTGTTAGAGTCATCCCTGGAATTTTGACTTCTCAACATTTTATAACCCAGCATTTGAAAGGGAACAGGAGGCAGAGAGGTCATGGATTAGAGTGTATAATACAGCTTCCTTCCCCCACATTTAACCCCCTCTTTAAGCCATTCAAACCAAATTCACTGCTCTCTAAGTCTACAGCTATGGACAAGGTGACTTTTATTTCCTKGTTAGCTGGAATCTGACAGATGGCATCCCAGAACAAAACCAGAGTTTGCAGGGGTGGGTGGCACTTTGGAGGTGGGAGTCTCACGCACACTGTGAAAGACTTGAGAAGTCATGGAAGAGATGAACCWGAAAGTTGAACCATTATCTAATCCTCAGGCAGATTCAATTTACTCTGAAGTAAAACTGTTCTTTATAATCCAAGTGTCTTTTTTTACCATRAAATTCATTAGTGAGAATTGTTTGTTTACAGGATCTTGTTGGAACAGGAATTTATGATGGACAGTTTCAAGGCAAGAGCACACTCTAATTTAAATGGAAATTTCTAACAAGTTGTCCTGAGCTTATTAGAGAAATAGCAGATTTTCAGGGACTTAAGTGTAAGATGGATATAGATGTTGATGAATAAAGATAGCAACAAGAGAAACTCATAAAACTCCACAATTCCTTTAATTCCTATCAGATACCTTACACAACTCCAACATGATCTAGTTCAAAGTGAATAAAAATGCCTACCAAAGTCATCCAAGTACACAAAGACATATCTATCCTGATATTTGGACACTGAAAAAGTGTCTCATTTTAACTTTTAAATTAATTTGAAGTACTAAAAATCCTAGGACTAAAAAAGGCTTAGATGTTTTTAGAAAATTAATGAAACTGTAAAAGTCTAGTAATTATATATGGTAGTATATAAATTTTGAATAATAAAACCAGTGCAATTAAAAGCACAATTTTAAAATTMATTATAACWTTTCCAAYACAATATTCTGCTTGGACAGTTCMAYAGTYCTTAGGTTTTTACTGAAAAGTAGCTTTCTTCCTTTATAAAAAAAGGAAGGGATGATTGTAACAGGAGAAAGAATATTGAAAACACTACTGCAAAAAAAAGAAATTACTGAAATGTTTAACTATTCTTCCAAAATATATTGACTATGCCAGATTTCTTACCAGAACTCTGTACCTTACTAACGACATAAAATTTTCTACCTCACCACTTCAGTTCACTCAGAAAATTTTCAGTACTATCAAGATGACACCCTCCTATATTTTGGACCTAAGAAGCATGCTGGGAAGAATGCTTCTTTCTCTGGTCTGATTGTTGGTTGCCATTCCCAATGCACATTTGTGAGTTTGTTTGTTTGTTTGTTTTTGTGGTTTTTTGGTTTATTTTTTGTTTTTTTTAATACGACCCAGCAGAGAAACTGAAGTGTCAGTCACAAGAACTCAAGACTAATATTTTTGCAACATTATTTTAAAATAMATAGAATAAAGAAATCAGATGCCTGGAAATCATTAAGTCAAAGGGCAATACATAACATRAAATAAATTGAGTGAAAAATACTAATGAACAGGTAAAGAGAGGAAGGCAAAATTATAAGGGTAAAGACGACACAGAGGCAATATGACAACAACCCAAACCTATCATGTTTGCTGAAGTRTGTTTCATTTTAAATGATGATTGACTTTTATCTCTTCAAACTTCTGGCTGCTCATGAAAATATTGTTTTCTGATACAACCAAACTCACGTGAGACTAAGAGAAAATATGWAGGGTGTTGGGTTTTGCTTTTTGATTTGCTTGTTCAATAATGAAGCAATAACTGTCCTATTAAAATTGCATTGCTTTAACCCTTGCTATAGGAGGTAGCTTTGCTGTATGTAAAATACAATAAAATTACACAACACTTCTTCTCAATAACTGAAAGAATGGAAAACCCTGTTCTTTGACTTCTGAATTAGGCAAGTGATAAATGAATATAAATGTAATTAAAATTAAATCCAAACCATTTTATTTCCAGCATTTCTAGCTAAATTGCCTCTTGCACATGAAACAGATTTGAAAAGTAATATGCATAAATAAATAATGTTYACTAGCTCGACACACCAAAATGAAGAACTAGCATGTGGAAAAGAGACTTCTGCATGTCTTGACTCAGAATCTTCAAATACAAGCTAAATACCCATTTTTCTCTGTMTTAGAAAGAAGCAGCATAAAGAGATTGCATAAATAAAAGGATTACATTTTATGTTAGTATTCAAGCATAAAATGCATAGAAATAGGAGTAAAGTTAGTCAAGTATKAATACTGATGTATTCAAAATCTTTCATGTTTCTTTCTCTAATCACCATTTCATAATTACCTGCTGTCTTTTTTAAAAAAGAAAATGTAWTATCAGAAAATGTCCTTAGCTAGCAAACCCTCACATTGAAATGCATTATCTCCTCACAGGGCAAGCACAGACAGCACTAACAGCAGCAGGAGCTGCAGAATTTGTATTCTTCTTCAGTAGCACTCCTTAATCAGAATGCCAAGAAATCATCTTTAACACAAGTGCATCATGAAGTCTTTTGCAGCTTTTGACCTCTTTTTGAAAGAACTGTAAAAGCTGATTTCAGTTTGAATTGTTTTTTTCAGGATGATCTGCCCTCTAAAACCTGGATTAGCACTGACACAGGCCATGAAACTTCAGRTGTTAAAATCTCTCAAGATACCATGGCAAGGAAGTGCTCTGAGCCATTGATGTAGAKACATTAACAGGTCATCACACTAAATCTCCACCACCTCACAAATCACCTCTGCTTTCTATATTTTTCTGTGTTTCCTTATCATCATCATCATGTGCTATAAACACATACATAAATTTTTGTTTAAATCTAAATTAATATGAAGCAAGGCAATCTAATCCAGTAAATGGAACCAATCTATTACACAAGCTATCCTCTCTCTCTCTCTCTCTTTGAAGTTCTTAATTCTTCCAATTAAAATATTCCCGTTATGTAATGTGGAATAAATTGGCCAAATTCCATCTTATATTCTATTCATAAGTTCACTTGGGGTTTTGTTTTGTGAGGTTTTTTTGTTCATTTTTTAAAAAATTTATTTTAATGCATTAACAAAAAGTATTTTCTACTGTTAGGAAGTAATGCATTTTACAGTGCATAATCCATATTCAGTGTAAATATATATTCAGACTCTCTGGAGTCCTAACAATATTATGTGGTCTGACTACTGCATCATTGCTGCTACAACATGTAAGAGARCAAAAGCAAGATGCATAAAAGAAGAATACACAGGTATAAAAAAAACCTGATGCATTCTCATTGTAATGTAATGAAAAGATGTTACAGTTGACTTGGATATTCTAGTATATTGCTTACATATACAAAGAAAGCAATTTCTAATATCAGAATAAAACTCGGAGTTGTGATAAAATAAGTCTACAAAGCTTGTTAACTGTACAGAACAATAAATATTAAACCAAGATTTCATTCCTTTGCTATGCTCTAAYGGCAGGAGTACAGCTTTTAAAATGTCAAGCACCCAATTTGTTTTTTATGCCTTTGGAAGCACACCATAACACACCTTATGCTCTTCTATTTGACGCTTTAGGTCCTCTAGATCTGGACCTAAGGGCTGCAAATCAGTTTTCTTTGTCCTTTCCTCTGTTTTTGTCAGCCATTCAGCCAGCTGGGCTAGCTGCTGATTCTGCAGATCCATTAGGATTTTATGCAAACTGTAAAGCAAAGAAAAAATAATGAGAATTTATAAGTTARGAAAAAAACAGGCAGAAACATCTGCCCTGTATACTAAAAGATTTTTCACAAGTTTATATTTGAAGGCAGAAAAGAAATATATGCTTTGAAAGGGGAACAGGCTTCCCAGGGCAGTGGTCACAGCACCAGCCTGACAGAGCTTGAGAAGTGTTTGGGCAATTCTCTCAGGCACAGGGTGTGACTCCTGGGGTGTCTGTGCAGGGCCAGGAGTTGGACTCATGACCACAATGGGTCCCTTCCAACCCAGCAAATTCTACAGAGAAGGTAACTGAAGTTTCCTTCAAACAGTTTTGATTTGGAAAAAAAAATTGTTTTGAAGCTTTTTCTTWAGGAACTGACTACATCATATGATATTCAGTCTCTTAAAGCTTTGACTTACAGCTTCATTTCTATTAAAGCTGGAGTTCAAAATGTCTACACTCTTTATCCACTACAAATATTTTGAAAACTGCTCAAACATGGGACCTTACCCGGCTTCCTCTTATTCAGGATATTAAATAGAAAAAATACTGTATTTTCAGTTATTCAAGGATAATACTCTGAAAAAAAAAATCAGGAAATACTTCAGTTTTGCCTAATCAAATTATATAGATAGATTCAAAATGATCTGGCCAGAAATCCATTACAGATTTCCACTTACATTTGCCTCTTWAGAAATTCTCTAAACTTTCCTAAACAAAATCTTCATCAACAGCATTCTATGATTTCAGATTTGGGTTTTTATATATTTTTTTTAATGGAAATTATATATTACAGATTGATTAAAGCCACCAGAGGAYTTATATAGTACTGTTTCCATCCTAATCTCTCTATTATTACAGACAGRATACAGAAAGATGATACCCTGTTTCAATAAAGCCCAGGGTTCACAAGGGATTAGGGATCTCAGAGCTCATTCCTCCACTTTCAACTATTTTATTTTCTTGATGTTCTAAACTAAGCTATTATAAAAATAAAGTACAATGCTTCATCCTGAAGATAGTCCTCTTAGCAATAAACTGTATTTCAATATTCAAATTCAATAAACTGTACAGAAAGCCTGTTAAACTGAATTTAAGAAAGTATGATGAAGCATATTATACATAACATTGATATTATTCTGAAGTAAGGAGCATAAACTTAAAAATTAAATAATCACAAAAAATACTCAGTTTATTCCTAAGCAAAATAATGCTTCTTCTTTCTAACCATTCACTAGGTACTTCCTTGTTTTCAGAATACTTTTATAAACATCTGATATGAGGGTTTAGTATTTATTAATAKACCTCAGGAGACTATAAAAACCTTTGCTTATAGTATGGCTCTCTTAAGTTTCAAATTTTTAAAAAAACAACTCTGTCATTGAATTGAATGTGYTTTAAAAGTTGCAGAACTCCCTATAAAGCGGTAAATTGCATTCTTTTCTCTACAGTGGTATATTTATCACTGAGATGCTTTGTTATAGAGAATCCTGTTTGGGAAAGGCCAGGAGGAAGAAATTAAAAACAAACCAGAGAGTTTTCCTTCAGYATGCTAGTGCACTGCTCATTAGAAGAATCAAATACTTTCAAAACATAGTGAACACATGAGAAATACATGGGCTGCTTTTGCAAAAAGGCATTGCTGTGTTCCAAACTTCCTCTGACATTCTGGCCTCCTAAATCACTTTAGTTTAAGACTCTTTCACTTTTATRGAGTCTTTTTCTGTATATCTTGCCCTTGTTTATTGCTTGCTTTTGTTCTCCCTGTGCTCTAAAGTGTGGTACCTTTTCTTGCACTTCCTATTACCATTACAGAGGTCAGACAGCCTTACTGTTTTCATCTTCACAAAAACCATCCCTGTTTGGCTAAATGTGTCRCTGTTGCCTTAGGGACAAGATTACAGCAATGTGCTCAGAAGATTGTGCTTTAAGGTGAAGTAGAAGATAGATCCTGAGAGTTTAAATTACGTATAATAACCCAGAAATATATTATATTGTGATATGAAAGCTTTTTATAATCCTCCAGCCAATTTCGTGAAACACAGGGGTTTGACCAAAAGGCCAGAATTAACTATATCTAAGTATATCACTCCTGAGAAATTTTCTCTTGCCCTATCCCAAATCTCATTGACTTTATCACAAATTTTTTTTGTTTTATAGGAAATTAAATAGTAGCACAACACTCTCTGTGAAGCTTCTATCACTTATGTCTTCTACTGAATTCATATCAMCCAACTAAGACCTGCTTTAGAAGGTACTTGGCCATTCAATTCCCCAAGCAATGACCTACAGCTGCAGCTGGGAGATGGGTTTAACAACTGGTGTTAAAGGACATTTTAAGTAGACAAAWTACCACTCAGAGGCACAGCTACTTGCACATGTTGATCTAAATGAAAATAAGTATGGCCAATAAAAACTCCCTACATTAAAGCATCATAGATGCTTTTTCTCTCCAAAAAAAAAAAATACTAGAACTGGAAGAAGTTAGGTTGAAACTCATCAACAATTTTATAGTCAAAGGAAGACAGAATAAAGGAAACATTCTCAATACTCAGTAGCAAGCTGAAAAGAAAACAAATGTCTGGAACTGCTAAGAACATATTGCAAGAAAGAGAATTTMATGCAATTGTTGAAAATCACAGTTTGCTTTTTAATAAAATGGGCAAACCCCTCAACTCAAAAAGGTAAGGCAGAAAAGCTCAAAGAGGAGCAAGATGAATAACTGAGTATGTTCAACGTATATTTATGAAGAAAGTAAGAAAATATATACTTTATCTCTGTATCCTGTAAATGAAATTACTCCCGTGTGGCACAATCACAAGCTCTTACATTTATGGAATTTCTTATCCCAAATGGCACTATGTAAATCAAAATTTCAAAATCAGATATAGTAATATTTAAAAATCTCTAAAGATTATTGTTAATAATAGATTATTTCTCTACTTCTAGTTCAACTTTAAACTATAGGACTTGCCCTTTTTAAAATAATGTATTTTGTACTCTGATAAAACCATTGCAATATTTCCAGGAAAGCTAAGCTCTCATTTATTCTTTTAAAGGGACTGAGGCCTTAAAGATTTRTTCCCCTTATCCTTATTTATCTTCACAAAGATTCTCTCCTTTGTAGCTCAATATAGTGCAATACAATATTTGTTGAAACAACTGGAAAAAGGTGAGGTAGGTTATGTAAATTTTGGGTGAAGTGTTGTCCATGTCCAAGTTGTTGATGGCTGCTGCTTTATGTGACTTCCAGGCTCCAAACAACATGGAAGGTTCAAAATTGCAACACATCAAATTCCAGGTTAAAACAGACACAAGAAGGAGTTTTGTTCACAGTGAAGGAAAACCCCAGCTGTTAGTCAAGTTCAGGATTGTTTCAGTCAAAATCAATATATAATATTTCACCTGACATATKACTTACTTGCTTTGTTTTTCCATACTTGCTACCCTGAGACTTTCCCAACGAGAATTGAGTAGATTCATTTGTTCTTGGATTTCATTCTCTTCCTCATCTGAAAGTTTTCCAGTTGACAGAAGTTGACTTCCAACTTGCAAAACATTACCAACACGTCCTTGGTGAGCTGTTAACTCCATCATAAAGCCCTGACAATTAAAAAAAAAAAATCCAGGTTTCAGTTGCATTCTTTGACATGAAAGAACAGAATTGCACCATTTTGCCAACATGATTTTCAAACCCCTCACCACACCTTGGAACTGGAAATAAACACTTTCATTTTCTTCAAAGGGCAAAAAGTTTACATTCTCTGAATCAAAATTAATAAAAAAGAAAACAAATCCCCCAAAAACAAGCAAAGACAATAGAATAAAATAAATTCATTTCAAAACATCAGCATAAAAACATACCTCATGGGTGTGAAACTGTTCTTTAACAACTTCTACATCATTGGATATATCTCCTTGTGCTTGTAATGCATCTTCAGCAGAGAGAAGCCACGTGAGCACTTCCTCTAAAGCAGTTTGGTAGCTTTCAAGATCTCCAGCCCCCATCCGCAYGGTGCTAAATTTCTTTTCTTCAACACTTTCTAAAAACTGATCAAAACCAAAATAGTAAGAGCAATGAAGATGGCATCTGCTCAGACAGGTCTACAAAGGAATAAATGGAAAGCCATTGTATTCTAAAAGGAAAAAAAAGAAATCAGGATGGCTAATACACAGAAGTACTTTGTAATACAAAATCAGTTAACTGACCAAGATCAGTTAAGATGGAGGGGAATTTAAGAATCTCATATTCAATTACATATTTCACACTGTTATTCAAGTGTTCTGAATAGTGAATTGTGTCAATAATATTTACCACATATTTATATAAGCATTTACCATAGCAGCTCATAAAATGATATATGCAAAAAAAGGTACAAGTTACTTGCTGACTGCAGAGAATCTGTGGAAAACACCACATTTAAAAACCCCAAACCAACAAATCTTTACACTACATGCAATGCTAGGCTTGAGCAGTCCACAGACACGGATTTTGTGAAAACCATTCCRGGAAGCTGAAAAAGCTCAAAAACTCATGCGAAATCGTAACTTTTTAAAACCAAGCAAAAGTGTATTACTGTTGATTTCTCTTTTCTGCAAAGGCCAACCTTATAATAATTTTTTAGGAATCAAGTATCTCCAATGAGAACAGAAATCCTGTCTCTGGTCTGCTGCTTAAAGTCAAGAGAAATCAACAAGTATTTATTGATTAGTATAACAGTAGAAAACAAGGACAGAATAGAGGCAAAAAACACATCTGCTTCAGAAGATACCATCCCCTATRTTCTTCAAAAAGTTCTGAACAAGTTTAGCTTCTTGATTGGGAAYTTAATTTAAAAACAAACTATGCATATAAATATGCTTTTGCTTCCATAAAAAATTRTACTAAGGCACTTAATATTTTTATAGTTGGCAAAAATCGTTTCTACTGACAAATTTGTGCCAATAAAATTCTCAAGGCAGCTAACAAAGCTTTTCATTGGAGTTTAGAACTGAAAGTTAATCACTGGAACCACAAGCAGGAGCACAGCAGGCTCTGAGCTGGAAGGGACCCAGAGGATCATTGGGCCCAACTCTTACGTGAATGGCCCATGTGGGATCAGAGCCTCAGGAARGGCAAGACATGCAAGGTAATCACTAAAAATTAAATGTTCAATCTTCACAACAACAGCTTYATTTGCATAGATCTAATAATCACATGGAATTTATGCAGATGCCTAAATATGTGTTAGGCTAGATAATAGTCRTGACTCTACCTCGTGGTTTAACATAGCTTAGTTTTTAGTTAAAGGGAAAAAATTCATGAGCTACAGAAGTGGCTTGTGTGAGAAACACAATGGTCAGTAACTGAATCCTCATCAGAAAAAGCAGGCTTGGAAATCTGATGAACTTTATAGTGTGGTGGGGTTTTTGGGGGGTTTTTGGGTGTTTTTTGTTTGTTTGGTTTTGCCTTTTTTTTTGGTTAAAAGGAAGTACTATCATACAAAAATGTAAATAATGAAGCACAGAAAACAGTCGGCATATATCCCTTCTGCATAGATTAATTTTTTAACTGTGTGTAATTCTAGATTTCAAATAATGTACAGTGCAATAAGAAATTGCACCCAACTATATCACATTCCTGCAGCAAGATATAATTTATTTCACTGTGGAGAGGGATAACTTGATCAGTGCTTTTCACAGATAATATTATTTTTCTTTCCATAGCAATACTTCATGGTATATATCCATATCTGTTATGTGTAAAAAAGAATGCCTTAGCAGTTGAGTGAGGTTAGGGATATCATGTTTGAGAGGTCTGTGATGATCTACGTTTTCTGTATTTGCTTGAAAATTCTTTATCTGAAAATCCTTCTTTCTCTAGATCAGACACTAAATTGTCCCATGTACGACAAGTGCTTAAGTAAGGATCCCCAAAAATACTTTGCCTGAGGAACAACTACTAAGTACAATTTTTCCTAATGATCAGGATTTTTTTGCTTTCTCTCATGCAGACACAAATATTATACATAAGAGAACTGAAAAATCGTGGACTCATGACCTTCTATGAAAAAATGGTGCCTAGACTAATTTCAGATCTGTTGTAGTATCTATTGAAGAAGTATAAAAAACCAAAAAGATTTTAATAAAAAGAGAAACCAAAAGTTTCTTGACAGGTATTTCAAATTGTGTGAAGGAAAGGGAAAGGAAAAGGGAGAAAAACAGGTTGTTTTCTGACATAAGGAAAACAGAAAAAGACTAGRAGCAAAATACATAAGTATAGAATTCTAATAACACTCTAAAATGTCTACAAGGATAAAAAACACTCCTTGGAGGCAACTGTGGTTTTTGACTTGACAAAAAATACATTTAAACACTGTTATATTTCATGTCTACTACTTCTGTCAGTGCTGTTTTCTCTCCAAAAGATAACCTGCCACCCTTGTTTATCCTGCATATCAAATRAAAAACAGCTATCAAATCAGTGGAATTAGCTGTAAACAGAACATGAAACACTTAGAAGTGGGCAACTACTGAACTAATGCTGATGGCACACTCTTTGTAGTAAAAGCCAAAACCAAAGTAGTGTTTTAAAGATTAATATACTGATTCATCCCATAATAAACCCCAAATTTAAGTGTACAAATCCTACAGCACTAAGAATATTACCAAAATTAAATAATCCACATAAACAAGAATGGAAATCTCTGATTTTTATAAATCATGTTGGTAGGCAACCAAACAGAACAACCTGTAAGTGCTCTTGTTTTTAAATTTATATGAAATCTGTTTGRAATTCCTTAAAAAGGTATTGTATACACTACATGGGTAGCACAGTTATTAATATAGATATCTGATGTAAGTTGTGACAGCTGTTTCTAACCATATTTTTTAAAATAATGAAAAACAATGAAGACAGGCTGAAGTCAAAGTGTTATATCTTTAAAATTTTACAGCCATATAATRCTAGGAAGGCTATTCTTAGGAAAAAATGCTGCCTAAATATGGATACACTTTCATTCTTAAATCAAAACCTATTCTTAATGAAGTATTTAATGAGTATGCAACACAAACTTAATTGGCTGCAGTTAGAGCAAAACACAGAGTAATTTACYGAATAAAAACTTCAACAAAATCTCATTGTGGTGGTTCATCCCTCCCTCCTGCTTGGGCTGCACAATCATCTCAGAAATACCTGTGGGCCTCAGCCTTGAGCTCATCACAAGTATTATCTGCTCCCATGAACTTATGTAGGCTAATGAGCCAACTCTTTCTTAATGAATAGTCTTGGAAACTCATTTTTCTGGCCTGAACTAATGAAATAATGCCCTGAGCAGAACAACAGCGTAGTTATCCAACCTTCAAAGAAAGTTACTGACCCAAACTGTGGCCAAGATGGAAAGTTACTGTGACTAAAGCCTTGTGACCCTGGAGGCAGCACTCCTGAACTGAGACCTGCTGAGCTCCGTGGGCAAGCCCTCCCACAGCCAGTGCACTCTCAAGTTTGCAGTACCTGGGAGAGCACTGACCAACCCCAGTGAAAATGGCATGAGAAATGTAAATGTTTAATAAACACTGCATCCCTCATAGCTGGGAATCAGTCAGGCAGTCATCTCACAGACTGTTTTGAAAAATGATCAGACACTTTTGCRTGTAACAATCTTGGTCATTCTTATGGACTGATGTAAAAAGAAATTTTTTTTCCTTTGCTTTCTGTTGCAAATAGACAAATTATACCTAGATAAAATGATGGGAATTTTAATCACTGTATGCTTCACCATCTTCTGCTTGGGTGTGGGGGCTGAAAGACCCCAAGGACTCTAAAGATTTAATATAAAATATAGTAAGTGAAACTAAAAATCCTCTGACCTTCAAAAGCCTGGAAAAAAATAAGCTRCTCCTGGCAAATGTATGAATTAATTAACAGAATTTAAACCATGATTGTGTAGCCCTTACAAGGTAAGAAGGTGAGGGGACAAAGTGTTCCTCACCTGTTATTGCATTATGTTCCTAAAGGGAGGAGGAGTGTTAGCAAATTCTCCAAGAATATTTCTATTAATACGTAAAGACTGATTCTGAGTTTTAGAAATTAGTTGGGCAGCTTTAGAAAGTAGTTTTACAGGAAACATTTAGGGTTCATTCAGCAGTCTTATTTATATTATGTATTTCCTTCCTTCAGAAACTGTCTGTCCCACTGTAAAAGATAAAGAATGCAGCTCTGGACATCTGGAGCTTTTAAACTCAAAGATACAAAATTTTAAACTAACATTTTTTATTAAACATAAGTTTAAGTTCAGAGCATCTTTCTCATTTTGAACACCCCTTTTGCAGGATTACAGCCTCAGAAAATAGTTCACATTATTCACTCTCTAACCATTCCTCCTATCATCTAAGAATGAAACCGCAGCTTATTCTGTYAGCTCCTCCAACTTTCTCATTACAAAATCTATTTTATGTGTCTCTTTATTTTAAAATTATGACTGTTAAAACATTAAATAATAAAATGGTCTTTTCAATAATCATGATTATGTTTTCTCAACAGATTAATCTACACAGAATAGTTCAGTCATTTCTGGCAATAAAACTTATAAGCTAAATTGGTTCAGATTGCTTGTTATTATAATGTTACAATTTCCTTGTTCTAAATGAGGCTAGCACTTCCATTTTATTCAGTATTTTAAAAGCATCATTGTAAATGAATCTTGGGTAAGAAAGTTTGTTGTAGTTTTGGCTTTTCTTGTTTGTGTTTTCTTTTTTTTTTTTAA
>CADDXX010000341.1:561349-585611 GCA_902810485.1 Alauda arvensis | reverse complement strand
TGACCTGTCCTTGCAACTGCAGTTTTGAGATGCAGCAGATTATTGGGTCATTAAAAATCAATGGAGTTTAGGCAATGTATATGCTGAGGAGAAAAGCCAGAGAAAGGCAGTATTGATGAAAGTAAATTCATTACAAAGGAAGGAAAATGTTGGAAGTATTGATGGGAAGTGGTAAGAGAAAATTAATTTCTTCAACTACTCTACTAGGTACAGCTGGTACAAATAAAGAACTTATTGGCATTAAAGCAAAACTTTGCACCTTGGGTTCTCAAGTGTAGAAGTTGGCTTCAGACAACTGAAAGACAGCAAAAAACACTGCAATCAGCTGAGGGAGGACACTTAGACTGGGAACTGCGAGGACAGGTAAGATGGTACTAAGACTTAGACAGGAATCAAGAATGCCAGCTGCCCATAAAGATCAAACTTTCTAAAAAGTGAAAAACTGTTTCATGTTACATATGTGGTCAAGTGAGACAGTGCTTTGCAAAAAGATTTGCTCCTTAGCTTGCTTTCTTCAACACACCTGTACTTGGAAAAATACCAAATCGGGTTTTCCTTAGTAGCTACTTGACTCAAAAGTGTATCAAAATATACTGCTTTTATAAAGTCTCCAGGGAAAAATTTCAGCCTTTGTTTATTCAAGGGTTTTAATTTTGCTGAGTTTTTTCTGCCCAGAAAATATATTGTTTTTAGCATTGCTGATGACACGTCACCAGTATTGGCCTCTCTAAGGAAGGCACTTGCTATTCAAGCAATTAAGAACCACAGCTCCAGACAGAATACAATTTGGTGTAAAACAACTGACTGTGACYGAACTGAATTTCACCATAAACCTACAACAAAATTATGATTTCTTGCTGTTGAAAGGGCCAGTCTACCCACCATTCTTCAAGSCTTCCCTTTTCTGATGAAAGACCCAGGCACATTTTAAGGGGAAATATATTTCAGGCGCTGTCATGTCAYGCAGTAGACTGTGAGATCATTTGGCCTCTATGTAATACATAAATAAGACTCCTCTCTACATAAAGAAAGGTGAATTTTTCACCTCAGGGTAAGTTTTCAGTATTAACTAATGACTCTTCTCATAACTCTCCAACAGTAAATGGTAACCAGGTCCAGATGAAAGCATATCACAGGTCAAGAACCCTGGGGTCTTTTCCCAGTAGTGCTGCCAACAACTCCAGATCAGCAGATTCAGGTTATTTGAGAAATATCCAGAGTGTTTTGTATGGTCACATGCACACAGACAAAAAAGGAAAAGGTAATTTTATCCACTAGTGATGATCAGACCACCTTAAAATKTGAATTGTTGTCACAGTATAATTCACTAGCATGAAAAATACACAAGATCAAATAGATAACGGTCATGCTTATTCAATTTTTAAAATGCAATTTCTAAATATAATAATGACTATATATAGCATCCACTTTGAAGGAGAGTGCTCTGAGAAAGACATTTAAAATTTCTTTAAAGATCTTTAACATCTCTTTTAACCATTCTATGACATGTTCCATGTTCTAAATTGTATTCTAAAAATTTCTATGTGGAGAAAAGCTATTAAATGTATAAACAAAAAATCTGAATTGAAAGAGGTAAATTATTTCTTAGCCAAGAGAAATGCAAACAGATTGTCCAAAAATGTCATGAATTATTTCTTTAGCATGCCATACAGAAGATTGAGCTAGAAATACAGACTCTACCCCATTTCTCTCTGGCAACAGACAAATCAAGAARCAAACATGAAAAAGTATCTTGCAAAAATAAAAATGGAGATCTTAAGATTACAGAAATGCAGGCCAAAAGCAAAAAGTGGGAAAAAAAGAACATAGGCGTTTTTTTTTTCCATTCTCACATATACTTCATAGTGAATTCTACAGCCTTATAGTTCAAAAAACTATGAAAATGTGGCTCCATCACCCTGGAAGAAAAAGCAGCCCTCTCTTTACAGCATCCCATTCAGTTGTTATTTCTTCCCTCCCCACCTCCCCCCTTTCTCTCTCTTCTGCTACTGCTGTCAGCAAAATCYGTGTTATCCCACAGCATAAAAGACCCTCCAGTCTTCTCAATAAAAATATTTAACTTCAAAACTCTTTTTATATTTTCACATAGTGCGATATCGGAATGCCTTCAAAAGCATCAACAGCCTCAGCAATTAACTTCAGCAAGATCTATCTCTAGGATAATTTTTTCTTTTGAGAAAGAAAGATTCTGAGGTGAGAGCCAATTAGCTGATCTACTACACAGTTTCTGTGAAGTTGAGGTTGAGGTCCTGGAGATTTCAGAGCATTCAACAYGTGTTGAATTGTGCTATTAGAGTTGGAAGGAATTATTAAAATAGGTGGTTTTGTAAAGTCATCAAAAAAACTTAGTAGTGAAATTTGCTTGAATAAGCTGAATATCCCATTCATAGCTCTTACCTGGTTTATAAATTTTGTATTTAAACTCTCCCAAAATGTATTTTAGTTTCTGCTAAAGAGGCTCTCCTTCTTCAATGGAAACTGCTTCAATGAATATATTTTCAATTTGAAATTAAAAACCAACCAAAAGGCTGTTACAGAAAAGGATCAAGTGATTTAATTTTTTTAAATAATTCTGTAGTGTAACTACCTTGCTTGTAGCTACATGCTCTGAATAATAAATCAAAAGCTGTGCATCAGTCAAAATGATAACCAATCATCTCACAACAAGGTTTTTCCTCCTCTGCTGAATGAAGAGCTTCAGGTTTACAAATTTGGTATTAATACAGAAAATATTAAATGAAAAGAAAAGAATGGGAACTATGAAGAAGTCTTTTTGGAATACTGAAAGCTATATAGAAAACTTTCTTAAATGTTTACAGAGAGCAGCAAGCTCTTCTGGGTAGAAGAGCAGGATAAAAATCCATTGAGGASTTTTAAATCAAAAGATGCCATCTCCAGTTCAAGAAATTACTGAGCCACGAATCGGGGAAGAATGACTAAATGAGAATACTCAGATGTACTCAGATACAGTTACTAAAGAGGTGGGCATGAACCAGTGAGTTACAAGCTTCTAAATTCTCATTATAGAGACAATGTACAACTAATACACAGCTTTGTRGCTGCAAAATTCCTAACAGACACTAGGAATTCTGAAACTGTCAGTTCAAAAAACACATTATAAATGTGCTGTTTTGAAACCACAGTCTTATCTATCTATACTCTTTTTTTCTCAATACTTGTTTGTTATCTTCCCCTTTCCACTTTCCTTTGGTAGGTGAGATCTAACAAAAAAGCAGTTTCTTACTTCTGGAATTGAACATCTGTTGAGATTTAATTATTTATTCATAGTACATTCTTCTAGAAATAAATTAGCTATTTTTGCTCTTCAAATAATTTCCAGAATGTTGAAACAAAATCTCCAAATATTTTATCAATTGCTTTTTCCTGATATTGCTGATGTGGCAGAGAAGAATTACAGGTTAAATTTTGCCAAGCAATATTATCCTTCCCCATATCATATATAAATGTATTTATATGCATTAAAATACAATGCATGACTCTAAGCTGTAGGTACTAAACAGCATATTCATTGCAGTAGCCATCTTGTATGCTCACAGGATAAAAAAAAGCCAGGAACGAGGCTAAGGAGTGAAAGGATAAGTTAAAATTGGGAGGCAAAATTAGGAGGCTCAACATGAATGAGTTAAAACTTGGTTTAAGCCATCATTGCAGRAGAGAGTGATTTTGAGACTGAAATTAAAAGGGACAGGAGAACCATGGAAAAATGAGAAATAGCAAAGATGGCATGGCATAACAGAGAAAGCCCTTCCTTGGTGACACAGAGAAGACACAAAAGCACGCTAAGAGTGTGAATACAAGTAAATGAGATCAGAGGAAAAATGAAGGTAATTTTTATGACCAAAGATACTGGACAGAAACTGACTGTATTCTGGAAGGGAGTAGTGAATTATAAATAGACTAGAGGACACTTTTTAAAAGGTAATGGTACTGAACAAAATGACACTGGGGGGCTGGAGTAATGCTGGGATATCTCTTCTGAGATAACCCCAGACTGTGGTGAGCGGCTGTTTTCTCACTGCCCGTGCTTGGAAGAAGGAATCAGAGAGCCTTCGGGTTGCGGTTTGAAGATGTTTATTTTAGAAGTCTTATCTCTAGGTTCAGTCAGACCAGCATGGTGTTCACAAGCAGCTGGAAAAGTGAATTCTCCCCGCCCTGGAACAGCACCTGGGTTTTTATAATCTAAACTACGTTAACATTGTTTTCCTCTAAAATCCAAGTCACACAGTGAAATCACACCTTTACCCAATCCTAAAAAAATCATCACCCTTTGCAAAGAGGAAGAGGAAGACAGGAAAATGTGACTTTATCACATTGATCTGCCTTCATCTTTGCCCCATAATAGCTATACAGAAAAATCTAAAACTAATATTTCCATACCCAGTGATTTAATAAAAAACACACCAATCAAACCCTCGTGTCATCCAAATCCTCAGACAGCTTTGGCAGCCTTTTTCCAAGGTGTCAGATCAAAGCCACTGCTGTCTCTCACACAGGCTGTGGAAGCCCAACCCCCCCGTCCTGGCTGCTGCCCATCCAGGAGACCCMGAGGGATACTCTGGTCTCCCACAGAGTAACATACAACACATACTGYGCTGYGAAATTTTACTTTCCAATTCATTTGGSAAACAAAATTCAAGTGGRAAAACTTATGCAAACATGTAGTCATTTCTTGTTACCATACCCCAACACCTTTCAGAATGGACAAAATGCTGTAGAATCTTCCTTTTTTGATCCTAATATTAAATTCAAAGTCAGGAAGTCCCCTCATCTCACTGATAGTCTTTGACTTTTATCTGAAGTTGCTGCTCTCTGTATGTGATGCTCCTGACACTATCAGTGTACACATGATGGGTTTTTTCCCTATTTTATAAAGCAATCTGTAGAACTTTTTATCTCTCTCTCCCCTTCTCCCTCACCTCCTTTCTCCCTTTTCTGATTTATGTCTTTGTTTGTTTTTGACAGACAGTGGAATTATTTTACAAATTCTTCTGTTGGTACTCCATGAGCAACGTATTAGAATACAAAATAGAGAAAAATCAATATTAGATTTGCTTTACTTTTGCAAAAAAAATACAGAACTGAAGTTGATATGTGTTTTCTATCAAACAAAGCACAAACCACTTCAAACTACTACACAGAAAACCTCTCAAAAAGAAAGTTAGGAAAATGTTTTCTATACTTGTAGAGTGAAGAAATATCACATTTAATACATAAGAAATTGCAATTCAGAAGCTGACGCAAATATACTGGACCAACAGTTCATAAGTCAATTGTTAATTTGTTCAAATGATGATTAAAAGCACTTCTGGTTGAAGCTGCAAATATTGTTATTTTATATAGGATGCAAATACCAAAGAGAGAAATCTAGAAAGATTACAGCAGAAATAAAGGAGGTAGGGAAAATATAAACCTGGAAGACTGCCTACATAAACATCAAACATAAAACTTGCATATCATACTTTTACCTGTCTATACTTTTTGGAGGAAGTTGAAACCACAAACACACATATATTTACATATTAACAGGAGCTATGTTTTAACTTAAACCAGTTCTTTATTCTTTTCTTATTCACGCTTAGGAGGTAAAAATATTCTTTTTCAAAATACTTTCCAAATGACTTGCAAAAACTTCTCAGAGCTAATTCAATAAGAGATTGCTACTGCTTTCAAGTAATAACTTCGATTTTTTTTTTTTTTGAAAATTCCATTTTGTACTCTTTTAAAACATACATCTGTTTTTTAAATATTTTGATACCTCACTATGTCATCCACATTTTATTTAAAYTGCTGTTTCCGCTCTAATGACATCACTACCAAACAACAAAAATACCCTTTTTAATTTTTAAGGCTTATTTATTTCATCAAAATATATCTATTATTTCTTTGCTACACCTTAATTAAGTTCTAACAAAATAAATGCCTTCTGTCTAAATACCATATTGCTCCACACAATTTTTATATTTTTGAAATTCTTATTTTTGTGATGTGTTATTGTTCTTTCAAGACTGGACTTTCTAAATAAATTTTGATCATCTAAAAATTTTTTTGTTACCCTCCACCTCAAATGTATTTTTTAAGGTATTATTTATTCCTCTTTTTCCCTTAGTTCATTGATCACTACAGGTTAACATCCCTKTATTAATAATACTGCTTAGAATACTTATAAATCTTAGTAAACAAAAAAGCAAAATCCTTTGATATGATTAGATTAGCATATAATCAGACAATCTCATCTTTGAACTCCTCTGAATTTTACTAAAGTCAAACCTTGATAAATTAATGAGTAATAAAAATTCTTAACAAAMAAGTTTTAAAAGAAAGTAATACTATCTGAAATTATGAAGCAAGTTTTCATCATACTATTGAGACGTTCATGTGCTAYACAGAGATGAGCAAAATTTTAACAATAACACTGTTTAAAATGATGCCATAATTTTATCTCTAGAGAAATACTTTAAAATGCTTTTGAGTGCTAAACTGTCCTGATCTGAGAAGTTTTTCAATGGACATGAGTTCTATATTGATTTTTTTTTTTATTTCAGAGGTTTTAATAGGTGTAATTGAAGAGAGCAAAGAATGAATTGCTTGCTTTCTCAATCTCAGACTAAATTCACTTTTTTTGTGTGTATAAAGTGAAAGGCCTTTCTTAGGTGTTTAAAATGGGGATGCATCACTACTTCTGATTGTACAAATCCTCAAATTACTTAATTTTCAGTCCTCAGACTGGGAAAAAATGAACACCAGTCTGTTACCAGTATGGATTTACCCTGTGTGTTACATGCCCTTCCTTTGCATCAAATCCACTGCTGATACAAGCAATTCTGCACTGCTGCCTCAACTCCACAGGCAAGAAGGGGGATTCAAATTTACTAATTTATCATTTTGCATATTATGAATATAAAAAAAAAMGTTCACAGTAAATGAATATGCATCCTTATTTGCTGTACCTACATCCATACACTTACTTTATGTTCAAAAGACCCAGTGGCAGAACATACTTAAAAGAACATTTTAAAATGCTATACATCCTATATATGTTATTGTAGGCCTTGAACATTAAACTTTTAGCAACCATAGAAAAGAGGTTTCTTTCCAAAATGAGAGGCAAAAATACTTGAAACKGCAAAATTCAGTGAAATTAAGTTAATCCTCTCACTCATAGTAACAAGATTTTAAATTTGGCAAGACCAGATTTTCAGTACAGGTTAGGGCTTTCAAAGCAGACTTTTCTGAAAAAGAAGCAGTTGTATCACTGTTCAAATTGGAAATAAAAAGTTCTTGTTAAACATGCTTTAAAAAAAAACAAAATACAGATGGAACTTAAAATAGCACTGAAGCTAGTTAAAAGCACCTAAAAATAACCTGTAAGAAAAAAATAGTCCAGGAAAAGTTGTGTTATTGGAAGTTATGTACAGTTGTCTGTAAAAACAATACATTCATCAATAATGTGATCAGGAAATGACTGGTATAATATTTCCATGTTTTTAACGGGGGAAAAAAATCCCATAAACCTTCCACTTTAAAAGTAATGCAAATCAAGTTCACTTATTAGAAAATGGTTTTGATCTTAAAAAATTCCAACCAGATATAAGCATGCTCATGATTATGACATTATCAATTTATTCAKTTATTGGCTTCAATCTGAATATACAGCAGATATATTTTATCTGGTGATTTTAACTTTATGAAAAACATGTTACCCTTTCCTATCAGTCAGTAAGGAACATGCTAACAGATCACATGGGAAATTCGATGTTAGAATTCCTGTTAGAAAATGTCCCTAACTTCTCTAGTGCCTCCTTTTAAACAAGCTTTACAGCTATTTTAAGGAAAAAAATTATAGTTGATAAACTCTTACATACAAAAATAAAGGTTTCTCTCATTTGTTTTTCAAGGTCAATAAAAAGCAAAAGTTAGTAAGTAATCATTTTTTATGACAAACTAAAGAATTGTCATTACCCATTAGAGGTGGAAAAACTCCCACATTCACTAGTGAATGTAAACAGAAACTTGTACAGGGATTAGATAACTGTGCRAAGATGTTTGGAGCAGAGGCAGCTCAAAGTCCTGAGCTGCCTTCTCTGAGCTCCTGCACTGATTCCTGTTACCTGCCAGCTACAGGCAGCTGGGACTGGTTGTAAATTTTGCAAACAAATAGTCTAGACATGGTTTAGCATGCTCTAAATCCTGCCATTATCAAAGAGGCAGAAGACAGAAGCACTCCTGGTGAGGCTCATCATGAGTTGTGCTTCTGCCCAGAGACTGTTGAGACTGGGAAAGCTGCAGTCTCATGGTTATGCAAAGATCACCTGCTGATGAAAAGAAACATCCTGAAAATAATTTGTGTCAGGGAAGAGAATGGGATTTGGAAATAAGKTGGAAAATATGCTGACTAGAAGAAAGATCCTGGAAGTAAGAAAAGATCCTGCAGGTCAGAGAATTATAGAATATCTCAAATCAGGATGGATTGATTCCTGCTCCTCACAGGACTACATAAAATTAAACCATATGACTAAGAGCAACATCCAGAATCTGCTTGAACTCTTACAGGCTTGGTGCTATGACCACTTCACTGGGGAGCTGGTTCCACTCACTGACCCTCCTCTCACAGAAAAGCCCTTTCCTCATGTCCACTCTCAACTTCCCCTGGTGCAGCTTTTTGGCATTTCCTCCTGTGCTGTTGGTGGTCAAAAGAGAGATGTGTGGAGACAAGTAGCAGGTGATGCCTAAGAAATTTGGGCRGTGATGTCCAACATCTGTAAACACAAAGCAGTGGCAGAGCTCAACCTGGTGGCTGGATCAGCAGCAACCTCTCTGCCCCAGCAGGGAAGTTGAGACCTCATGAGCTCAGCTCTGGGGGAAACCAAATGCATGAGWGTGTGAAATAAAGTAGACTAAAAGCTCTGATATATTGGAAACTAGATCCACTAAAAGTTACCACTTATCCATGAGAGGACTAACATTTTTTACAACAAAAACTCTTGGAAAAGARACTACAGTAAACATTCCAACAAAAAGCCCCAAACAACACACACACAAAATGAGTTAGAACTGCTGCTGGTGTCTGCACAGAAAGCAGTGACAGGAAACAACTGTCATCCTGACAGACCTCCAGGTTCAGACAAGAAGCCATCTATTTTCCAGACTGTTATTGAAACTATAAAAAACACTGGAAAATGTTCATCATTTTTCAAACTGTTCCTTGAATACATGTCATCCAGGAGCGCTCCCTAAGAAATCCAGAAGACTTGCACTTAGCTTCATTTTTCCATCTCTGCATTTCCTTGTTGTGACCCCTAGTGGGCAAATTTCSCTCTTTTATTATGCTTAGCCTAAATCCTAGGGATTTTACTTAGCTCTACAGGAASAGTTCCTAGCTTTCTGAAAGTTTCTATTTAAATGAGAATACTTAGACTAACACCTGGGACTATCATTATACTTGTTGCCCAAAATATATCCAAAATCTAATGACTAAATGARCAGATAATTCAGTATTTCTGAAGTTTCCTGAATTCTACTTTAAATTATGCCACAAATCCCCCCAATGCTGAAACAATGGGATATTTTCTGTGGTAAGTATCTTAAATTAGAAATATTACCAAGAAGCTGGAACTAAACTTCTTTTTGGCTGTACTTAACTATCTTCTGATGCCTTTCCAAAAGAGGATTTTACCATAAGGTAAACAAGACAGTATTTARATCACAGATTCGAAGTAAAAGAGAGATCTGGTTTAGTACAAAGGAGAGCAATAACACAATCCTSTGGTGCTGTACCACTAAATTCTGTGGAACCCTGAAGAGACAAAGAGACGAGGTCTCATAGCAGTGTTAAATTGCTGACAGAAGACCAAGTCTGGCAAATTAAGGGTCTAGAAAAACCACCATCCTCAAGGGCAAGACTGCCACAAGGGTTCTGTGCTGTGGGAATAAAATCAACTTTTATAAGGAGCTTTTAGTGACTTTTCAAGTTAATTATTATAGTTATGAACTGACTGACCAAGCCCTATACAGAAACWTGGTAAAATCCACATTAAAAAGAACCCAGAAAACAACAGCTAACTGCATTACAATACTTCTGCAAAACACAAGTAATGACTGGATGGTTAGGAAATTCTCACAAACTAATAATGACAAGGTTGAAGGCTGAGGTGAAGCCCGTAATTCTTAGCACCCATATCAAATCATTATATGCCAGTGAATACTGTCCTCATTTACCACTACTTCATCTCAAACTATTTCAGTTCAAATATCCTGGAGGTTGTCAGTTTAAATATTAAACAGTAATTGTGCACACAAACTGTATTTCATACAATGTGGAATGAAGAAAATATAACTCCTTCCAAAAAAAAAAAAATATCTACAATCATAGAGATAAATAGGCTTGATTTTGAAGAGATAATTTAAGGCAGCCAAACTCACAGACTCACCTTTCTGACACAACCTATCAGAAGCTTATTTAGAGAAGTACCAGTCTCCAAATACTCACAGATTTTGTTCTACTCATTTTTTCAACGCTAATATTTTCAGCACTGTTTTTTTCAAAAGGGATAGAGGTCTCTCTCACTCACTTTGCAGGTGACTTTGCAGGTGACACCGAGTTGGGCTGGCATATTGATCTGCTGGAGGGTGGAAGGCCCTGCAGAGGGATCTGGACAGGCTGATTGATGGGCCAACTGTATGAGGTTTAACAAGGCAAAGTACCCAGTTCTGCACCTGGGTCACAACAACCCCAGGGAAGTCTTGAGGTTTGGGACAGAGTGGCTGGAAAGGCACCTGGGGGGAAAGGAGCTGGGGGTGCTGAACATGAGCCAGGTGTGCCCAGGGGGCCAGRAAGGCCAATGGCACCTGGCCTGGRTCAGCAATAGTGTGGCAGCAGGACCAGGGCAGGGATTGTYCCCCTGTACTGGGCACTGGTGAGGCCACACCTCAAATCCGGTGTCCAGTTTTGGGCCTCTCACTACAAGAAAGGCATTGAGGGGCTGGAGTGAGTCCAGAGAAGGGCAGCAGAGCTGGGGAAGTGTCTGGAGCACAGGTCTGCTGAGGAGCAGTTGAGGGAGCTGGGGGTGTTTGGCCTGGAGAAAAGGAGTCTTGGGGAAAACCTTGGGGACCTTATAGCTTTCTACAACTATTTGAAGAGAGTTTGTATTGAAGTGGAGGCTGGTCTCTTCTCCCACATAACAAGTGATAGAAGAGGAGGAAATGGCTTCAAGTTGTGCCAGGAGAGGTTCAGATCAGACATTGGGGAAGTTTTTTCACTGTAAGGGTTATCATGCACTGGAACCGTGTGCCTAGGGAAGYGGTAGAGTCAACAACCTGAAGGAATTTAAAAGACCTGTAGATGTGGGACTTACAGACATGGTTTTCTGGTGGAGTTTTCAGTGTTAGGGTAAGTTGGATGCATATTTAAGTGTCTTTTGCAAACTAAATGATTCTATGATTCCATATCACAAAACGTTTCTTTTCCAAGTACTTCAGTGTTCACAATTTCTGGTTTTTACCTTGAACCCATTTAAGGCTGTATATTTTATGTTCTGTGGAGGTAGCAAGCAAAAATGAAAGCAGTGAGACAGGAGTTTTTTCTGGGATCAATACAAGGAACTGCTCTGATAAACCAAAATGGAAAGTAAACACAGCATTCTTCTTGGTCAGGTGTTCAATGAGATAAATCAATAACATAAACCCCAGTGCTTTCATAAATATAAACAGAAGACAATGAGTAGTTTTAATGAGGCTTTTGAAATGTCTCAGCAAATAAACTTGAGGATCCTTTTATTTGTATGTTAAGCTGCCTATTTGTAAGAAAAGCCTTCTTACAGAGAATGTATACAAGACAAAATACAGACCTGCAAATTCAGGCAAGCCTTCTGTAATTGCCAAGTTGTAACTGCCATCTAAAAACTGTCAACATAAATATTTTCTGTTGGATCTTTTTTAGTGTTCATTCAGGAATTTCAAGGAACCAGGTTTGAGAAGTGGATTCCTGTCCCAAGATCTTCATGAGTTTATAAACACTGCCTAAGTAAACAAGGTAAAGGAGGAAAACTTTTCTTGAATTTTAGCAGAAAAWCTGCTATTCATGCTACCTCTGCCATTTGAAAATGCTTCACTGGTTCAACCAGAAGTAGTGAAGCACTGACCGAACAAGATGGCACTGAGTGAACAGGTTTGCAGAGCAATGATTGTCTTTGAATTTGAGAAATGTCACAGTTAAAGAAAGCAAAACCTATCTTGCCACAATTTGCACAATGGAAATAGTTGGTCTAGCAAGTACCCTCCTGAGTGACAGAGTAAGAATTCAGAAAGGAAGGGTGAATTTGAAGGCACACAAGTTGTGAAGCTACTAGGATGASTGAAGATAAGAAAAGTGTAATGAAGTGAAATGTGACATAAAAGAATGGACAAGGGTAGAAGATAGAAAGAAAGAACTTTGACAAATGATGGCATGAAAGGAAATGTTATTCCTTCTTGCCAGTTTGGAGCTCAGAGATTCACAGTGCATATCTCTTACAATTTCTGACAACTGACATGTGAAGCAAACGTATGACATTTATCAAAAGCCATACTTGGTCAAATTTCATKATCAAAATCTTTGGAAAGAGATTTATTTAATTATGATTATTTTGGGGAAATTATAATATTTAAGTTCTATAAGCTGAAAGTTTGCAGAGATTGAGAAAGACAGAATGATTCCATGATTTCAACAGAAGTCCAAAAATACTTTGTGAAAATTGCTTCTCTATGACAGCACTGAAAATACCACAGTCAGGTAAATTTAATAAATTTTTCTTTGATAACAGGATGGAAATAAGAGTCAGTTTCTTAAACTTTAAACAATCCAAGAGAAAAAAAGGTTGAATTCCTCTTGATTTTTTTTTTTTTGTTGCAGTCCCCAAGAGAAGCAGATTTCACTGAAAATCTTAATATATTGGCATTAGTTATAATGSTACCCAAAAATCATAATATACTTGGGAGAAAATTGAAAGGCTACTAAGAAGTAAAAAGAAAAAAATATTTATTTTATGTAGCTAAAATAGATGGGATTATTAAGTTATACTAGCCCCACATGTCTGGGAAAAAAAATTATCAAGATGATAATTCACTATTTAACAAGAATTATAAACCTGCTTTAATAGCTCTTCTTTGAGAAATAGATAGCTCAAGGCAAAAAATAACCACTGACTAAGGAAAAAGAAAAAAAAAATCTATCCTATCTAATAACTTTTCATTAGTTTAAAACATCTGTAGAGTGTCTAAGTAGAACAAAACCATTACAATTGTTTTAAACATCTTGTTTCAAAGCTGTGTGACTCATCACTGCAACACATTTGATGTTAGAATAATGTAGTGGTGCTCAAGGTTTCTGTACTGAAGTACTTAAAGGAAGTCATTATTCAATAAAATACCTGTCACTTGAACAGTAGATTTGAATACACAATTTTGAACAGAAGTATAATTCTGCAATAGATGTTTAGATGTTAGACAGAATTTAAGTAACCGGAGGCAAACTCAAACTGTAGCACCACATACACACAGATCTTTTCTCCCTGAAGTAACAAAAGGAAAGCACATTGCAGTACACAATATGACCTTTGGGTCTCATACTTGTCAAAAGTTATAAAAATTCAACTACTGAAATTCTCATTATAWGGATTACTTGAAACAAGCTTTATTAAACCACCCCAGATATTTAAAAGTAAAAAATAAAGTAAAATAAATAAGTAAAATCAAATATAACCCCTTAACCTCAGTACCAGCAAGATGCCATTTGTGATAAAAATGACCAGCTGTTGTAATCTAATAATCCAGGATTAAATTTAATGTTTGTTTCACTCTTTTTTCCAACTACAGTAACCTTCTGAGAAATGCCATCACTTACTATTTTCTGCAATAGGAAGGGTCAGAAAAAGAAAGAGAAACCCAATTGCTCTTTTTTTTTTCTATAACTTAACCTGAGGCTGAAATATAGATGCCAAAAATGGTTTATGTTAGATTTGTTCTTCTAATACTTTTTTAAGGCAATGTACATAGTATTTTCAAAAATAAATGAACAAAGAAGGAAGTTCACGATTGTGAAACAGCAGTGCTTGAACGTTAATCATCCCCTACAATCAGCACAAYAGCTATTGCCAGCCATGCAGAGATACACAGGAAAAAGTAACCACTCGACAGAAAAAGGCCCTGGGTAAAGCAGGTCATTAAGATCACGTAGAAGCAAAATGCACAAGCTCTTTCACCGCAAGCACAACCTTAAGGAAGCAACTCTCTCAAAAAAATTACAGTATTGACAGACCTGTGGAGGAACCTGCCTCCTTTTTTGGTCGGGGGATGTGACATACACCGCCTGTGCATAGGCGTAACTTTTGAACCGCGGTTTGGGAGAAGGCGCAGGTCCCTGGGGCACACTGACTGTGATCTACAAACAAACCAGAGCGTACACGTGGGTGGCAGCACGGAGGGCAGAAGGAAATACTGRTTCTAAGAGCAACTGAAGAAAAAGGCAGCAGGAAGGTCGTTTTTCAAGGACGGCGTTGGTATTCAGCAGGCAAAATGGGATGGTATTAAGGAAACCTCTCATTTAATCTGACACCCTCACCAAAAGCAACAAACTGTCAGGACTCAACACSAGCAGAATACCAATGAAAAGTGAAGCTTCTTTGTAATTTACAAGCAGAGGCTCAAAACACAAGTGATCTTTTGTCACATCTTGGATAAACAGAGCCAATACTTATCTGCTCAGTACTCTAAAAGAGAGTGAGCATCCCATGCCCAATATACAGACTAAATTCAGACACATAAACTAGGTATGAAATGCACTAAACACTTCAGCAGAGGCTGTCCAATGGATTCAGTAAAAAACAAAACTGACACTGCAATCATAAATTAATTCSAAATATTACATGAGTTTTTTGAGAGGACAACTGTAAACTGAGATGATTTTAAAATGCAAGTCATTGCAAATAAAATGCTAAAAAATTAAAAACTTATCGTGGCTATGGAGAAATTTCAACAGCTATTCTCAAAAAAGGTAAAGATGTTTCTATCTGCTTTTAAAYGTAAGCCTCCCGAAATTTCTTTTTCTTTGAGGCACCCTGCCACCATCAAGATGCAGAATGCTGTACATCTGAAGTGCAAAGCACTTACTTGCTGAATAGTAATTTTTAAAACAGTCTGGTGTGAGATGAAAACCAGTATCAAAATACATGCAGAGAAATGCATTTGACTTGCCTGGGGTGAAGAGACTTTGCCCATTATACCCRTGGGGTTTTTGCCTTCCACTGGCCWTTTGAKATCAAACTCATGGGGCAGGCAGGGAAACAACCATTTTAGAGCAGCAAGATGAAAGCAGAAAGGTGAAACTCACCTCTTGTGAAAAGTGATGTTCATGTACTTCTATGTGCTCTTCTCTAGTGACCCTTGAGTRCCGTGGCAACATCTCCACCTCCCTGATGGCTTCCATGGTGACTTGCTGGGGCAGGACTTGAAAGAGTGAAGTCACATACATTAAGATGGACTTCTTATCTGGATAAGCAGTTGCAACATCTGGAAGGCAAATTAAAACGTGTCATTTCAGTTTCCACATTCCACATGAGAAACAGCCAATTAGTTTCATGGAAAGTTGATAGACTAATGAACAATCTATTGTCCACATGAATACTCTAGAGACTAATTAGAACCTTACCATCAGTTCCAAAAGTGCAGAAGAAACTTGCATATCAATGAGAAGAAGCCAAAGTTTATACAGGCAATGTTTATTTCATTCAACATGAACTTTGCATCTATATTTCTTGTGTCAAAATGCAATCTGACACTGTGATCCCCATTAAGCAGGGACTAGACATAGGAAAAAGTGTATTTGACTGTGCTGTATAAATACTGCAATTATAAAAAAGGACAATCTCATTATCCAAGCCATGCCTTTTACATTCTCCCCACATCATTTAGCCACTGAAAGCAACAGTGATGTAGGGGGAAAAAAAAATTACCAGTTTTTCTTGTGAATGGGTTTATAAAAATCAATGATTGAAATCAAACTACTATAAAGCTACATAGCTTTTATATTCTACTTAGTCTTGCATTCTTCATGAAATCTGTGAAACATCAAAGGAACATGACATTCATAGGCATTAAAAAAAACATAATAGAAAAACTAAAAAAGAAAACCCTCAAAAAAACCCTCAATAAAAAAGAAAAAAAGCCCTGTAAAATCTATATGGTCTTCAGCAGTCAGTACAAGAAACTTWGTGTGAATGCAAAGATGATTTCAGATTTTGCACATAGCCATGTTTATACATCAGCAGGAAAAGCACTTCCCCTGACTCAACAATTCAAGTCAATAACGATTTGTAAAAATGTAAGGCAAGTGGCAGCTCTTTGAAACAGTTACTTTGTTATTTGCCATTGACGCTTACTTCCTACACTCAGTCTAGTGAATCAAGATGTAAAAGGACAGATGACAAGAAATTTATCATTAATTCCATAAATGTTTTAACATGAGCAGTGGCAGAAAGCCAGGAACTATGAGTTTTTACTGTCTTAGATCAATCCTGTCTTAGCTAAGATTTGAGTTCATAGGAAAAGTAAAATAAATCAATGATTGTACAACGTGGCATCTCATGGATGTGGAATGGATATGARGGAAGGCACTTTGCATTAAAAGCTTCATATATTCTTGGAAATTAAGTAAAGACATTCTTTCAATAATTTTGGTTTGGCYTTCTGACCCATCTCTGTATCTTTGCTTGGTACTTTATGAGAGACAGCTGAAGGTTTAGTTCTACTTAGCATTGGCTGGGAAAATGGCACATTCCCKCTAACATTCCCACTTCCATAACATAAGTATTTTACTATAAGCATCTTCTTGTYTTCTCTTGACTATTCTAACACAATTTTGTTATACTTGGTGTCCACCAGAAATTTATGTCTACATGAATATCCATGCCTTCCTACAGGGAAGGGTACACACTGGATGATCAGTACCAGCTGTGATTTTTCTATTGTTTGTTCATTATTTTCCTTTTCAAAATGTCCTGTTAACCAAATRGGCAAATACCTTATCATTTATCTACAAAAACACAACAAATAAAATGAGCGCCTAGCAAATAATATGCATGCCAAAAATTGTTYACCCATTCTATCTAACAAATAAAAAGCACATATGCAGCTGTSAAAATCCACTGGTAAATAGGAAATGATTTCATTATTTAATCACAACAAATAGCTAAACAACCATAGTTGCAAAGCCTGGAATATTAATCTGTGTCTCAAAAGTCTTTTTTACAGGCTCCTGAATTATCAGGAGACATTACTTATATTTTGCCTTCATATCTCCTTTTGAAACCTAGTCTGATGTAATATCTTGACCACCTCCTGAGTCTGATGGCTATTTGAAAACTTAGCAGCTAGACAGGAAATAAACTGAGATCCAAGYATTTTCTTGCAAGGAAGTTCACTATTTCTTTGTAAATACATCTTTCATTTGTGGGGCAAAAATAATCTGTCAAACCAATATACACCTCTTAAAAAGTAATCTCAAACCCTTGGAAAATACAGAAGATTTTTAATAAAATTAAGTTAAGGTAAGTAGACTATGCCATTTTTTCCAATACTACTTTTGAGAAACTAATCCAGTATTTTTTTTTCCCCAGACCAATTCATTTTCTCAAATTCAACTCAAAGGCAATTCTTTCAGAAAATTTTTATCAGTTTTCTCRTAAAAGACTATCCAGAGTAGGATTGACAATAATAAAAATAATTAAAAAAAAAAAGACTACAAGTCAAAAGAGAGTTTAAAATGGGAATGCTTTCAAGGTTAGCAGACATTCTATTAACATGTTTATCAATAAAGAAACTAAGATACTTTGAAAAGATCTGGAAACCATCCCAGTTCTTTAATAAGATACAGTTACACAAAAACACTGGAAAAGTTTCCAAGATGARTGTTCCAGTTATTGAGAGGAAACTTTTTCAGTACAAAACTTTTTACTGACAGATTAAAATTTTTCAAAAGAAAACAATGACTTAAACTGAATCATGCCACATGAACCACATTGTTCAGAAAACTCTCCTTAATACCTTTTGTGATCCATGGGATTACTTATTAAGACAYGTGGTTTCTTTAACCATGCTTTATCATCAAAGAAACAAAATTATCTTGCAAGACWCTAACTATATGTGCTCTAYCTAAAAACATATTYACCCCTGACCATTTAGAGAKATYAGCCTGTCCAGSGAATRTCTCCAGTCAAATTCAMAAAATGCAGACAAATAAAACAAAAGACTTATTTTGATATATGAGAAAAAATGCTTGTTTGAGTCTAAGGAGACACCCCAAGAGCTCAATTTTGACCATGAATTTTAAAGTCAAATAAGATTCTCTTCATCTAGAAAAGCAGTTACTTGGTAAGAAGCACAAAAAGAGCAGAAAGAATCTGAGTTCACCCCCGAACACTATTTTAATGAAATGTAACCCAAATGCACTGCTGTTTAAATGTAGTTGCCTTTAAAGGGTTATTAAAGGTTTTAATTTGGGAAGCAATTTGCTCAATAAAAGTTCACTACAGCTTGATTTTTATTAGCAAAYGTTATTTGTTTTCTGATGAACACAACTACAGGTTTGACTGTTTGTTAAAGATGACCATGATAAACCTGAAGTGTTCTCAAACTAATTACATTCTAAAYATATCAAACTCTTCAAAAAGTGATCCAGCAACCAATTTTCATAAACCATGTAGTTCACAAGTAGTTTCCTTCTTGCACCCATATGTCTGGTCAATGATYAAATCCCTGTTAACATTCAGGGATGAGTGAAAATGAGGATGATATAAAACACATGAATAAGTACCCTACCAAAACATACTGGTCTGGCAACACAAACAAGATCCATCGTTTTCCTACAGTGTTACATTATGTATACAAAATCACACACAGAGCACAAGTTGTGTTTATGGAAATGTTTCCTAAAATTTTCAAATACACAGCTACTTTGTATATATATATAACTGTTCCTTTTTAATAATGTTTTGTTTTCTTCAAGCTCTGACAAACTAACAATTCTGACACTATTTGTGTCAAAGACTTACTATTTGTGTTTACTCTTTATATCAAACTAGTAGCAAAATAACTTTGAAAGAGGTGAGCTTAAATCTCTGCTGCACTGCAAGAAAGATTATATTTCAGTACACAAATTGCTGATCTGTTTTCTTTAGATTGAGAGACAAATTCTGAAACGTACTTTACTTTACATAGTTCTGAGAAGCAAGATAAGCCTTGAGCCTTAAAAATACAAGAAATCCTTTGTCCTCAACAGAAGCAGCTAGGATTTTCACAAAATCACACAGTAGAAAAAAAAGAAAACTAATTTCTAAATCTATACATCACCTAATACTATTTGTTTCTATTACAATAGTAATAGAAAATCCCAATATTTTAATATTACCTGCTGCTACCCTAAATAAGATTTTAAAACTGTGCTAAATAAAAAACATTGTCTTCCCTTCCACAAAAAAATTGACATTCACAAAGCTGATTTGAATTTTCAGAGATTATGTCGGGTTTTTTTCCCCCCGATAAATAAAGGTTGTTCTTATTTCCTCCATCAGAGTGGGGTTTGGGATTTTTAAAAGGCTTTKAAATTAATATAACATTAATACTTATTACAGGCTCTACTGTTATTTCCAAATGCACCTGTTTAGAAAGCAGAAGCTCTCMGTTTCCTGAGGTAAGACAGAAATATAATAGATCCATAAATTACTGCTTCCTATAATGCAAACTCATTACAGGAGATATTTCCACATTCATATGGCCACTCCTAGGGTGGCACCAGCCTCAGCCACAGGATCTAAGACAAGGGCACAGCAAAGCATTTCTGAAAGTGCAGCCACAACTCAGATGTAMCTTTTATTTATTTCACCTTTTTAGCCTCAAGGACAAGGGTGAACTTTTCAAAGCATGTTCAAAAATCTGTGGTAATCTGCCTGACAAGTCTCACCAAAACGTTTTGAAAGAGCTTTCATGAAACCCAAGGTATATATTTTGATCCCATTTTTATTTGGATGAACGTAAATTTGCAATTGAAAGTGCATGAGACTGTACTACTAAAAATTAAAGACTTACTCTTAAAAAGCAAGAAAAACAAGTAAGACTTCTTTCCCAAATGGATGTAACCTAGGAATAAAAAGTATCTTGAAAATGTTGCCCCCATAACTAAGGGAAAAAAAAAAAAATTGAAAATGTTTCCTCCATAACTAAGGAAAAAAAAAACCAAAAAAAAAAAAGAAGAAAAAGGGGGAAAATTTTAAACTTAGTAATTTGTACTCCAAATATATACTTTTTGGTCATTTAACAAGTCTACTTACAGATCTTAATCTATGACAGAATCATGAGGCCTGTCTGTTTGTTCTTACGGGCAGCTTGACTCCCTGACTGTGAAAACATGAGCCCATATATAGTTCATTCTCATTTAAACACCAAGAAACAAGCAAGATTATCAGGCMAAGATTATAAGGTGTTTTCCTTAAATGTATACATACTTCTCCTCAGTCTTCACGTGGTCTCAAAATGACATTTTCCTACAATCYGTGTTTATACTAATGGTCTGATAATAGCAGGAACAATAGAAGCAGTAATGGTTTACTCTACTGACACACACTGACACTGAGACCTTGAAGCAATAAACTCCACAGTCTCTGAAAGGTCAGCCAGTAACTGCAGTCTCTGCTCACAATTACCAACCTTTTTTTGCTTCTTTTTTAAACTCGTTATTATTTTCTGCCCTGTTTTTATATTCCACCAGTAGATTACACGTTACATTCAAAATGAAAGCAATCTTTGCAAGTAATCTTAAGGAATAGCCCTGGACTTGCAGATAGACAAAAATCAATGTATGAAATACTGTAGAACTGTAAATGCTGAAACGTGGAAATTAAAACTGATGATATTAAAACTTTATTTTAAAAACGAAGTTAAAGCAAAGGCTATTCAGTGGCTTCCATGAATAAGCATARTGATCACAGTCTATTATTTTGCTGAACAAAATTCACATTTTACAAAATTAACTGCTAACAAAAGGCACCAATTACATCCAGACAATTTAGTGAGAGCAGAAGCCTGGAAGACAGTACACTTACACAGAGAATGGCACTTTTTTTTTCTTTTCTGTGGATATGAATAGCCATAAACCTAAGCCACTATGAAATTCTCAGAGGAATTTTTTTTTCACTTTTAAATAGGTATTTCCTTAAGAGAGTAAATGTTTTAAGATGTTTAAGACCTACAGAGTGCATTCAAAATGCTGACCTTTGTAGGCCATGTTAAGTAAGGTCACAACAGCAGCATGAAGAAAATACCCTCAGAAGATTAACACATTTGTGTTTGCCTTGTGGAATTACAGACAGGTCAGGATTTGTGGAATTAAAGGGCTGTAGAATTCAAGTGTATCTGGTATTAAAATACTTGGTGGCAGAGCATACCTTTAATCTGTCTGATGTTTATTCTGATCTGCTGCATGAGTGTGAAGGAACCTTGGACTGATACGCCAGCACTATCCTGGTTAAGTGAACTTGATGCTATCCTCTGGTTTTCAAACCTGCAAAATCAGACTTAATACCTCTTCTAAACAGTAAAGGTGTTGCTTATTCTTTTTTAGGTTTCTTACAATATTAARCATTGATTTATTAACCTTAAGTTATATCTAAGGTAAGTGTCACCTTAACAGCAATGATAGAGATAGAAAGAAGTAAAGTCAAAACAGCAAAGGAGTAAAACACTGGTTTTAAGAATTTGGGGTATGATATTTTTTTATTACATCATGTTTTATACTAATAGTTTTRCCACTGCGTAGAAGTGAGCATTGCTCTCATCAGTTTCCTGAAATAACAAACAATAATCAGCAGTTAATATATTCACAAAACTGATATACACTACTGAAAACTGCAGTTKGATTTTTCTAAACCTGGAAATGCAGTGAGGGGTGGGGTGGGAAGGGCCAGAGGAAAGAAACCTAAAATATACCCTGTCACTTACTGAAGAGTCCTGAAAATGAAGACAGAACAAAGGAGTTACAGTGTCTGAATAAGGAACAGTGTTCAAAAATGGACAATTTTTGAATGCTATTTCTTATTCAGATACTGCAAAATAAAGAATACTAGCAGCCATCAAAACTGTAATTTTGTTAAGAGTATTTGAGATATTTTCAAACACGCTAATATTTGAGAGAGCAAACGGGACAATATTTCAAAATATTTTATATTTTCCACCTAGCTTTTATAAATATTTAGTCTAGAGAAACTGTACAGGCAAGTATTAAAAAAAAAAGAAAATTAGAGATTGAAATGCAGTAACTACAGACTTAATAACTTTATATGGAGATAGATTAATTACTTTTATTTCATTGTAAAATGTTTTATAAAGGCAAAATGATATAAGGTAAATGGAAAAGGGCAACTGAAATCTAAACAGCCAGTTATGAACAGACGATGRAAAGAGCCATGCATACTGAATGGGTGATTCCATATTTAGTAAGAGAAGGTAATAGTTCTTCAAGTGCTATAAAAAAAAAAAATTGGGAAACACAGCATTCTTTTGAAATACTACTGGSAAGAAAGGGATTCTGCTGCTAGAGTGTCTGTGTCTTCCTTTTATTCCCATCTGAAATGTGCTATTTCTGACATCGAGGCAAGCAAAAATCACCTGAGGTTAATTCCATCCCAAACCAACAAAACAGAATGCTGAATGATACTAGAGTAGCTTGTACTTTTCTCCTCTGGAACCTTAAGGACAACTGGCTTTATATGAAACTTGAGAAAAGCAAAATGGAAAAAAGAGTAAAACCTAAACAAGAAAGTGTCCAAGATGGACTTATTTGGCTGCAAATTCAAACTAAGCTGTTCTTGGCTGTTTTTATTAATTTATTAAAAATTGTATCAGAAGTTTTAAGGAACAAAGCTGAAGTTCTATGCAGCAAAACTTCTAAAGTTTAGGTCAAGATCAAGTGTAAAGTTAATTCTAGAAATTAAAAAAAAAATATATACAAAATTTATTGTTTATAATGGCATCTTCAGGAATAACTCCTGTTTTCCAGTAATTTAGGCCAGAGTACTGTTTGCAGCTACAACACAATACTTTTTATATTCAATAGACCACACTTTCACAGGGCATGCAAGTTGGATTAATCTCAGCTAAAAAAAAAAATCAGATAAATTTTCAATATCATTATGAGAGACTGGAAAAATTCATAGCTATTAAGGCTCAGTTCCATATAGGACATTTAACAAAAAAACCCAAAAAAACCCAAAAAACCACAAACCTCACTGACAGAAATTTATGCGCACAAATTGATTTGATGTGTCAGTTTTAAATTCAAAGAAGAGGTTTCTTGATGATCCTTATGGTTACTCATCTTGAATTTTCTCAGTGCTACAGAGAAGTGGCTACATCTACATGAAGACCTGTTACCTGGATAATATAGGCTTCTATATGTATGACACAAACAGTAAAAAATTACAAATGAGGTCTTTAAGAATGTTAACTGTAGCAGATGTAAAAAGGCTATTTCCACTTTAAAAGCATATCTGAAAAAATAAATACATCTTGAAAAATTGAAACAGTTTTAAGAATTTATATATATTGTGATCATTCCTGAACTGAAATGCTAAAGAAACAGGCTAGAAGAAACCTTATAAATGTTGTAGGGACATGTTTTTAACATTTGAGGGATTATTTCCCAAGGAATGCAGCGAATAGATTAATGTGCTGATCTTTTTCCTTAGGCTGATCATGAGGAAAAGCAGTCTAAAATGTGTCATGCCAATACTTCTYAAAAATGCAAGCTTTGACTGAAGGGTTACTATGCATTTTCCATTTTCCAGGAAGTTATTTAAAATCTACCTGTACTGCAATTTAAGAAGAAACCCTTAAATCTGATTATCTGAGGAAGAGAACTGCTCATGCTCAACAGTCAAAACTTCTTAAACCCATGCTCTGAGGCTGGAAACATCTACTCMTGTTTTGCATAAATGTAAGCTCCAATTTACATTTCAACAATTTTATACATGGCTAGTGCTGGAGAAGCAGGGAAAGGCAAAGAACCACATCTGTCACTCCACAAGAACTACAGCCATATTTTTATTGGACTTCTGCCAACACCCTGACCAACAGGGTGTCAAGTTGTATTCTGACTCTGTCAGTRTTTCCTTTTTGTTTGGTTGGTTTTTTTGYWSYAMTA
>CADDXX010000341.1:512149-561271 GCA_902810485.1 Alauda arvensis | reverse complement strand
AAWATWATAATTCAGAGGAAGGAGGTTCACATCTTCAAGGGAGGCTCCTGCCTTCCTTAGCAGAYRCCTGTCCTTCCAAACCAAGACAACATGCAGCAGAAAGAAGGTGTTTTGCCTTTTCTAGCCAATGCAAGCCTCAGCCTGAGTAAACAGAGGTGTGTGTGACACTGATGGGTGTGGWGCAGCCTGTGAGAGCCCAAAGAGAAGTTAAAATGCTACAGCTTGGTGGAATCAGAYTGCATTTGAGGACATCACACCTATAATATTTACCTCAAAAGTCCCCTACAAGATGGAATAGCTGTAAATATGCAACAATAGCARCCAGGTGTGACTGGGGTGCCAAATKGTATATTATGTGTGTATCAACCAATATTAAAGAAATACAGCAAATTTCAAACGTGAAACACAATACATTAAACTTATTTAATACATAAAAGGAAAACCATAAGTTTTAAAAGATTACAACAATTACAATCTAGTGGTCAGCATAATAGCAACACTATAATGCTTTACTRTGTGCTCTGAAAAAGGAAACCCTTCTTAGTGTTGTATTAGGAGGGCAAATTGTGAAAGAAGGGCATACATGGGATATCTGAAATCAGTACTACAGTAAAATTAAAATTTGTAAAATTATTAGACATGTTTCTGACTTCACTATAAGAAGGTGCTCTCACATTTTTCTTTGTTCAGAATTATGAATTGTCTTCATGGTCTTCACTCACATGAAGAAACAAATGGATTGCAAAATGTCAGTACTCAGTTAATTCCAGGAATGCTTTATGATAGGAGTAATTTAGGAGCTTTTCATGATGAAATTTTAGAACATTTTAATGGATGGCTTTATTAAATAACACAAACAAATTTATGTTTTTAATGCTTTAAATACACTAATCTCTAGTCCTCTGCAATATACATAGAACTTAAATAAGCATTGTAGTAGCTTGTGAATGAGTGTTATGTCAGAGACTTGCTGAGTCTGCCTGGACTCAAGGATGAAAGGTTAAGAAATGGTAATTTCATCTTTTCAAGAATTTCTAGAACTGATACAAATYTTGAGACATTTTGAAYGCAACCACCCTTCAGATTATATAGGAATCSCAGTCTAAAGAAAGCACAGCTCATTTTTATGCTAGACGTTTCATGCTTTTCTATGAACTCCACTCCCTTGCCTTTTTTTTTTTTCTTTAATTACTCAACTGTGGGTAAATTTATCCATGCAATAACCTGGCCAAAATAATGACAAAAAAAACGTGTCATGTGTGACTATTCTTAGAAACTCTGATAAAGCATTAGACTAAAGATGCAAAAGAGCTTTTGTGTATATATAGCATACACATACATATTTAACAACTGAYAGTAAATCAACAGAGCATGTGAAAGAAAGCTGAGATTAATCAGTGCAGTCAATATAATGTAAATAGGAGTTAGGAATGCATTAGAATAACAACCAGTTTTATTACATATTTATCATGCATTATGCTAATGAAGAAAATGCAAACAGCCCTAAAAATGTGTATAGATAGGATTATGAAGCAACACAAAAAATAACCAGGTTAAATCTAAATATTAGTTGGTGAATATTTTAACAAGCAGAAGGATTTGCAAATACAGAGCAGGGGCTAAGCATAGGGAAAAAAAAAAAGGAGCACGTAGAAGTTTAAGAAAATATAAACTCCTGGAAAAAGATGGTACAACTGCTAATTCCACTATTAGTATGTTATCCCTTGATATTTAACTTACAAGTACTAATTCTATTTTCTTGAATTATCTCTTTGTAAATGAAATAAATGATATAATSTTCAGATTCACCAACTGAATATACATTTGTCCATTATTAGCATTATTAACTCCTAAAGAGATTATATAATGTCAGTCCTTAGTCTACATCTTTTGAAACAAAATATAGTTTTAAGGTCAAAACAACTGAAACAACAACATTTATTAGCATTTTGGGAAAAAAAATTAAAAAAGAAGATAATTTAGAAGATGTACTTGAAAAGTTCAACATGGTTGCTTTTAGAATTGATTTTTCCAGGCTRAGTAATTAAACAAACAAGCAATGCTATAAGTACAGGGCTCAAACAGAGCCATGATGAGAAGAAAAATTAATGGCTACAGTTTTGGGAGCAGAGTCTAGAATTGTTAACAACAGCAGTGGAGGCCAACACTTTCTTCAATTCTTTCTTTAATTGCCCAGTGCTAGAGAGAATGACTTTAACCCAAGCATAAAGAGTGGATTTAATGGTTATTAGCTAAGAAAACGTGCATAATCTAAAAATTATGCAGAAGAGGTCACCTTTGCAAACTTAAATACATCAAATACATGTCCAAACCCACTGGGAAATTTTCATTTCACATTTAAACARAGTACAGTCCTGTAGTAAAACTCCAAACAGATTATAACACAAAGGTTACCARTGTCTCCTCTCACTGACTTGTTTTCCTAGATTAATATAAAAGCCAACAAAACCCAAAACCATAGAACTGAAAAATCTCCCAAAGCTAAAGGAAAAACTAAGCATCTCTCCAAACTTTAAGCTAGCAACATAAAATACTTTTTTAATTACAAACAATCGAATAAATATCCCAAAATAATCACAAAATGGACCTTCTTTTGCTTAGCTACTTTTTGCTTTGGGTCTTTATTTGACAGGGTAACTCTTGGAAGATCTTTGGTCCTGGTTGTGCAACCATTTTCACCAAGCAGATTATCCAAAAACTGGCCCAGAACTAATAATTTAGCCCATCTTACCAAAATGATGGTGATTWCATCAAAAATGAGCCTGCAGGGTTCAGATAGGATGAGTGAYACCAGTCACAGAGAAGTGGCATATTTCACTAACTTGCAGCATCAACAGTTTAGTAATGTATATTCTAGGCCCACATAAAACACTTTTCATAAAACATGAGAAGGTCTAATAGCCTAGAAATAGCACATTTCCAAATGCAGAGCAATAGATTTGATGCAGACTGAAGCACTCAGTTTAGCAAGGACAGACAGAGCAGCAATGGGAACCAAGTGCCCTCCCCACACTTTTTTTCCACCAAGCTCCAGCAATGCAGCGACCTCAGCAGGAGCAGACAGCATGCTGGGATCTTCTCAGTTCTGGARCACACTGGAGATAAGGAGTGAACTATATTTTAAACATGTGAATAATAGTATGACATATTTATGCCACCTAATGAGCAAAGCTATACAGCAGATGTACTTACAACAGCAAAACCACGTTCTTCTACAAGCCTGAGTCAAGGCTCACCCAGCAGATAAACACCTTAGTTAAACCTCCCAGAACTACCTGKAATTAGTCTTCCTTCCAATCAGACTGCTCATGTAAATGAAATTAAACTTAAAGCACTATAGCCATGGGATTGCAAGCAATATGAAGTGAGCAGTTTCAAGTGTCCAGAACTTAAGCCTTACCTACATGATTATTTTCAATTTAAAGGGATGCAACTCTTGGCCTGCATAGTCCCTATTCCCTGCATAATTTATTATGACTTTCACCTAAACTTTGGGGCTACAAGGATACCATTTAAAAATGCAACTTGCAAAGAAGGTAGTAAGTATATAAGTACCAGAAAAATGAAATCCCCTACACCAGGACAAATAGAGGAGGATAAAACAAGCAGAATCAAAGAAAAATACCTACAAAAACATATTTTCTACAGTGTCTTTGTGTTCCTGGCATGGAATAAATAGCAAAAAATTGACAGTGCATTATTACTGAAACRTGTTCAAAGACCTTACAGGTCTTTTTGTCATGTTTGTGTTCTATCCTTTAATCCTAAAATAAGCCTAAATGTTACAGCTTTCTGAAGACCCCACTAGAGAAAACACAGAAGAGGCAGGTAAGTATCTCTGGATAATCTCTTAAAACAAAGTTTTTACACATGTATTTTTATTGTCTTACTTTTAGAAAACATTACTATGCCATAGACAGTGATACTTCCCCACAAAAATGTTCCAGTCTTAGCAAGTTACCCAACAGAGAGTTATTGATTTAAGACACAGTTTGATTTGTTGAAGTTCTAATTGTTTCTGTTCTTAGTATTGCACTGGTCATTGCAACAGGTATTAATGAGAAGTCAGGAATGGACTATTAGAAAGTCATTAGTTTAATGAGTATTAGAAATCCATAAAAGCTTGCAAATTTGTTGTTTCTTGTATGTGGCCAGAGTAGTCAAACAATAAAGCATTCATAAGGGAGATCCTAAATCTTTCAGAAAASAGCAGATAACTCTGGGATATACAGTGAGGTGTCTCACCTCTAGGTCATTTCTTTTAAAAAACCCAAGCAGTTAGAATGGAAAATCACTATCATCTGAACATTTTGTGTCTGTTGGGTAGCCAGTATGCAATATGTCAGTAGTATCAATTCAATTCCTAGTCCTAGGAATTGATTTTTTTTCCCCATCACTCATAGAGGGAATCTCAGCAGAGGAACATGCATATAAAGAAACTTCCAACTCACCCCAATGTCAAAACCTCCYCAAGCTGCATACAGAAATTGTGTTGCCTACATGATCCAAAGATGAACTGGCAATCTTGGCCTTCAGAACAGTGTACAAAGTTATCACTGGATATGTTAATAAATTTAATGTTCTATTTCAGTTTTTGAAAATACAGTGATGCTACATTTACTGATCTAATTCCCAGGGTGTTCTCCAGCCCCTATTTTACATAGGACACAACCTCTCTTCCCCACCTTCTGGGTCTGTGTCTCCTTCAGCACCCCAGGCATACAAGCAGTCCCATCTGCTGGACCCTCAGTGAGATAACAGCTTTGCAACTGAGCATGGACCTCCAAGTCCACCTTTCCCATTTCATGTGCATTTGTGCATTGGTGTTTATGTAAGGAAGATGAGAGATACCTCATCACAGAAGTATTTTTTAAAAATTCACTGTCCCATGTTCCTGCCCCTCTGTTCAGATTATTGCACCCCTTCCCTGACACAATTAGCCTATAGCCCTCATCACAAGGTTAGACCCTGTTGCCAAAGATGTTCTCTATCCCCTTTGACAGTCCTGTTAAGCAGGCATTGTTCCTCAAACAGGTCCCCACAGTGAAAAAAGCCAAAATCCCCAGCTGTAACACCAGATCCACAGTCAAATGTTGATCTGAAAATTTGTCCAGTCCTCCTTGAGCTTCTCCTCTTTACCAGCAGGAGAGAGGAGAGCACCCTGAAGGCACCATGCCTCATCCCAATCAGAACTCTGCAGTCACCCTTTAGATACCCAGGCACTACACATTGATTAGTGCCCAAATGAATGAACAAGGAGGAATGAACAACAAATGAATCAGTCAGACACATGTTGGGAGACTCTCTGCAGCCTCTTGGATCCAAGTGGCTGACAAGCAACAAACATCTCAAGACATGGTCAGGTTTGCAGAGGAATGCCTTGATCTCCCTACAAGAGACACTCTCCCGGAAATATCCCCCTCCTGTTCTTCACCCTGGCTGAGGTCTATCTGCCTCTGATGCCTCCTGTGATGGAGAGTTATCTTCCTCACCTGTTCCACAGGCTCTTCTTCAGGGTGTAACCTTTCCAGAGAGCATCTAGGAGCTGGTGTGGGTTAGCCTGTGCCAACCTCTGCTGCTGGCTTGTGCTTCTGTCAGTTCCAAAAGAGCAGCCAGAGGTTGATTTCTATCAGCTTCCCCTAAACTTTTCATCCAGAACTGCTGATCAGGGAGCATCAAGCACCAGCTCAGCTGCTTAGAAAGGATTTATATAACCAGGGGGCAAGAGCACAATAAACAGAGGCAGCCARAAGAATCACAGCAGTGCCCAAATGACTTCAGAAGATTTTAAGAGTAATAAAAAAATAATTAGGGAAAGGTAATTTCCCTTTTACATGAGCAGAGTTTATACTGATGAACACTATGAAACATTTTCTGAACAGATAATGTGTACCTGAGAGTACATGGATAATGCTCCTTACAAACATTAAAATTCATTCATACCTTGGATGGCATMTGGTTTAATTCTGAATAATGTTTTGAGAAAATGAAGCATTACATAAAAATCACAGTAGCCCCCAAGAAATAGTTTAATCCATAGGTCTTTAACAGAAAAAAAACCAGTGTTCTAGTAAGGTTTCAGAGATACCAATACATGTGACAGGTATGTGCCTCCTTAAACCCAAACAATAGGTCCAGTGAAAGATGGGCTCACCASTAAGTTCCTAAATAAAGTTCTTTTACCCACAGTATACACAGAGTCAGACCATGTTAACATAACATTTCAGTGTGGCCATTGAATCTACACTGAATCTGTSAATCTACCAAACAACTGCAGTGATATAAAACATGAAAATTTCAGCATATTGYCAACATGCATAAAACATTAAAATCAATGAAAATATCAAAAAAAGTAAATTATTCTTCTGTGCACTATATAGTGATATAGTGGTTAACAGTATTATTACATTCTAACAAGTATTTACTAAAATACTTAAAATATATTTAAAATATATTTAATATATATTAATAGATAATTAATATATTTTCCCTCTTAAAATATATTTAAGAGGTAAAATAAGTGATAAAGCACACTGATGTGGACAGTTTGTCCCTATGATCCAAGGAATTAGGAGTAAACAAGTCWTGCATTGACTTCAAAGTAGATATTAGTAAGCACCTCTTGCAACAGGAAAAGTCAAGAAAATATTCTCTTAATCTACAGCTTCATTCTGAGTAAGAAACATTAGTACTTTTTTTTTTGTGGGAAGTAAACAGACAGGTTGAGAATTTTTAAACTTAGCATGCAGTTTAACAAGTTTTATCTTTAAACTTTAGCTTAAGAAAGGAAGCCAGGACAGTTTTTGCAATTCCTACCTTTCAAACATTGCACTACTCTAACTCTTTGCTTTGAGAATACAGTAACACGTTCATCTCAGTTCATAAAAAGGAGATTCTAAGTTAAGCCATAATAAAACCAATGCWAAATAAAACCCAAATCAAAACCACAATAAATATTTATCAACCAGTTAAGCTCTCTGRATCATTTCACTGTGGAATAACAGAGAGGAGCAGTGCAGGAGGAAGGAAGGAGATTGTTCCAGAGCTGACTGGCTAAAATGCTGTGAAACCTTCCCTGTGGCTGCATCAGTGCTGCCCAGCTCCTGACTGAAATAAGGGTAACATCAAATCAGGTTACAGCTAGAAAATTGTACTTGTGATTCCACTTTTCTAATGCCAATTTACCAAATTTAAACCAGCTACCATAATGTTACTGATCAAAGCAAACAAATTTCTTTTCAAAAATGTGTATTTTCTCTAAAATAAACATTTCATAGAAGTTACTGGTATGCAAATAAAGTTATATTTGTTTTCATCTTGTCTCCAAACATAGCTTAGAAACGCTGTAACAGACTGAAATTGCCAGATAGGAGCATAACCTCATTTTTTGGGTACCCAACAAAGATTTTATTTCTTCTTTCAGCGTGTCATAATTTTTTTTCCCAATTCCATTATGCAATATTTCTATTGCAATTCTGTGTGAGTGACTATGAGTGCAATTCTTTCTGTTGCACATTCAATTATTTAAACACAGTGAAATATTAGATTTCTGTAAACACTTTTGATGGCAGATGCTGATATTTTAAAATGGCACCTGATGGACCTGTTTCTTAATTACTTATAATGAGCATGAATGTGGAAGAACTGTTCTAAAGGGATTTCACCACTGCAGCTTTCCCACACTCYGTGAAAAGTGGTTATGTTCAATAAATCACCATACTAAGTTCTTGTTTCTTCAAACCCAGCTTGTGATAAGGGGTATTTACCCCTGTGGATTTATGCACTAAAGCTAATTTGCTGAGTTAAACAGCCAACAAAATCAGCATTGCTCTGAGCTTATACCCTCCTACAGATTTATAATGAATTCTATAAGAATACTGCTGACTGTTGATGTCACACTCTCTTTTAATTTTACAATACAGAAAATTAAAGTGAGGTAACTAAACCAGAATGGCAAAGATCCTTGTGGAAGAGAGGAAACTCTGCAGTACACTAACTGCTCTGCTGGAGGAAGTAGCTTAATTTTTCAGTTCCTTGTAATCAACAAGGAAGTCTCTTGATAAATAAATAAAGCCAATATAGTCCTAAAGAGGTTGGTGGCAGCTTTTTCAGAGAGAAGTTACATCTTGCATTTATAAACAGCCCTCAGACATGGAAACCCACTGACTTTCAAAGCCACCATGCAACACAAGGAACATGTTCCACACAGACTAAAAGCCTTTGCTTGCAAGAAAGCAATCTCCTACTTGAGCATTTCTGCTGCTATAGTTCAATACCTAAAATGCCCATTTATATTCAGCAAACTGGAGGCTCTTGGCATWAGAGGCTCACTGCAATTTCTTTCTTTATTAGGCTCTGTTCAAAAAGCCATTATAGGGGTCTGCGTTATGGCTCTCTAGGCACACACTGCTCCATGACCCTACAGAAATTAATCTCTCTTTTAGTTTTATATTCTAATTTTAGTCCAAGGAGCCAAGTCTCACATCATGGAGCTGTGTAAAATGCTAATAAAAAATTAATAATTTAATTCTTTCTTCCATTTTGAAGTTAGACTTTCATTAGTTGCAATAATCGCCAAAAAAAGCAAGAACATAACAGTGAGTAACATGTTATTGCATACATTACAAGGGCACAAATCAAAATACAATTAAATCCTGAAATGCTTTGGTTTCTTTTAAATAACACAGTTTWGGACATAAGTAGAGAGATCTAAAAATAGATAAAACAAGGTTTGACAGCCACCTTAAAATCCTTAAGTTTTAACAAACAGYGGAAAAGTGCTAATTTTTTTCTTTACTTAAGTTCATAACTAAATAATTTTTGCTTTACTATTTCTAAAGAGCTTAGAAAGGAACCTGTAGGAGAACCTTCTTCAAGTATGTCTCATATGTAAGTCTTACATACACAATAGGTTATGTAAAGTAAGCTTCATACAGYTAATRGTTGGCATTTTCCCAACATATTAACATACACTAGTATAATGAATTATACTTACACAACTGGTTAAGCTGCCTTTTTTTTCTGGGTTTTTTTGTTTGTTTGTTTTTATTTTTTTAAATTAACTTAGTTTACTTTGTCCWGGGTGTTTTCTGGCAYGAAACAAAACAAATAGAGTACWTTCCCTTAGCATTAGGATCGAGCAGCACAGAACCTGATTATTCTGTTATTACCATTAAACAAAAAAGTCAATGTGAGGAAATATCATCAAGAGTCATATTTACAACTACATGCCGATTTGAAACTGAACAATTAAGAACAATTTCCATGCCAAGCTGTAGGTCAGAATAATGTGTTATACAATATTTCAGCCACTGAAGCCAAGTGTTGGGTTGTTTCAGTCACAGAAATGTGAGGGTGAATTCTGGCACTTGTCAGCCTATGATAAGTTTCTAACAGACTAATACTTGTCAGGGGAGTGATAGCTGATTATACAGTAAAATTGTACTGGAGAAAGGTGATGAACACACTGTGAAGGAAAGATTTAAAAATCACACAAGTCACTATAGCTCATGGCAGAGTAATTCTGCAGTTCCTTGTTTTAATTTATCACAGCAACCTATCCAATACCAATTTTATCCAACATTTCCCAGTGGAACACTTGCAATACAAAAGCAAATGTACATGAACTTTGATATATCTAGTAGCAAATTAACTATAGTAACCTTGCTACTCCTGTCAGTCTGTATTTAACAGGATGGATGCTCTTCCATGCCATGCTCACAGCCCRTACAACTGAGAGAGATGAGTGCCTTCAGGGAGCAGCCTGTACCCATCGATTTTCCACTTACCCCTGACACTKCAGAGCAACCTGGAGTCTCTTCCAAAAAGGGACACCTTTTCATACTACYGAGTGAGCATCTGCCCATTGAGAGCAGGATGCATTTGACAGAGTGCTTTGTTTTCTTGTGCTCCACATTGCAGCAGCAATAATGAAMTACAAGATCTGATGAGGCACTACCAGTGCCTGTCTGAGCAGAGGTAACAGAGCCAGAGCCAACCCCTCTCCTYGTGCTGACTGCCAGGAGAGGGACAGCATGAGATGAGCAGATGTGACATGATCCATGCTCATCTGGAGCAGCTCTTATTGCACACCACTCAAATACAGCTGAAGGACCCAAAGTGTTGCAATTAAAATAAAACAACACCTTAGTGTTCAGCAATGCTGAGCACCTTAAACAATGGGCAGAGCTCTAATTTKCAGATACCTTCCTTCTACCCAATAGGTACAGAGAAACATAACTCAGGTACAAGTGACTCTTACCTATATTTTACACTCACAGAAATTAAAGGACTAGGTCCAATAAAAACTTAGAATTTCTGGACAAGAATGATATGCTCACGTACTGCTGCCTCATGATGGCTGGTTTACTATATTTGTCATTAACATATAAAATAAGATGCACCTTTATTACTTGCACATTACTATAATATGCAAATGGAATCAGAATCARTGTAATCAAACTCACAATTAAATTGGTCTGCATTTAAGAAATATTCTGAAGAGCCTGATTTAAAGCAATACCAAACATTAAAGAGTAAATAGCTTGATCATAGATTTCTTGGCAATTTTCATGTGAATGTTTCATAATTTAAAGTTWATTTTCAAATCATTTAGACATTTCAAGAATGCATATCAAATAATATTTTCCATTKTAAATGCTAAAAGTTGTCCATTCTCTAATACTTACTTCTAAGGAATTTTAAGCTACAATTTAAATTCAAAGGATGGCTGACTGGATCAACCACCACTCTACTGTTTTATTAAATCATGTATCAAGCAATTTGATTCTGCACAGCTAAACAACAGCCCATGTTCAGAAAACTAGCAATTGGATTGCAAGTAACTCATCCACGACCAAAACTAAACTCCTCTGAAGTTTGAAATAAAACATCTTGAATTCAGAGCAACATATTAGGCAAATGTGATATAAAGTTAGAGGCATGTAGATATAACTGCCTATTACAATCCAGAATGTTTTTTCCACTTCACAGCTATCTCAGTAATGATAGGCTTTAGCTGAAAAAACAAATTAACAGAACTGGACAGACTCCTGGATAGAAAAGTTCTCCAGCACTACTGCAGAAATATTAACTGCATTTACCATCTGTGAAAGAATTATAATGCTTGTGCACAGTCCTCACAGGGATTTTTGCAAGGTTTAATTAATATTTTAATGTGTTTTGTAGATTAAACATCCAATTAGAGCACAGCTAACTATTTATTCAATTTGGGAAAAGCAGTTCCTTAAAACAAAACCAAGAAACAATAATTTCAATATCATTACACAGAATGATTATAGGAAGCAGATTACAAAATTATATACTTAAATCCTGTGTAATAGTTRAATTGCAGCTTTTAATGAAAATCCCACTGTTCTCCACATTTTTGGCACTTTGGATATTTGAAAGCACCTTCCCCTAAGTTTTCAGGCATAATTTAGAAGCCAGGCCTAGTCCTGGATCTTTCCCAAAGCCTCAACTTTCTTCTCAATGTAAAAAACTCATGTTCTTGTCAAAATGTGTTCTTGACTTCAGAGTAAGAACAGTCAATTCCTTCTACATCAGAACAGCACCTTTTATCTTCAGTAAGGCTGGTAAAAATCAGGTGGGGTTTTTTTCCAAATAAATCTCAAGAGAAGGCTGGATTTGAAAGAATGACTCTTGGAAACAGAAATTCTACCTGCCAAGCTGGGATGAGACACTTGATGTGACTGTCATGCTATGAACAAGACCTTCCAATCTGCCTGCACCACCTAATACTGCAAGTGATCTTTTCACCTTGATAAACATTGACTGATGGCTGTGTTCTCTGCAGGGTGTACACCAGGAAAGAATGAGGTTAGTGATATTTGAAATGCTGTGTCCTGCTACTTGGAGCTGGATTCAGCTTTTCACTGATGGAATTACCACTGGGATGGATATTGAGTCTTCCAGCATTCTAATGGATGATGAACAGAGGATTTCCCCCTCTGTCTAATTCTTAATCAGCACATGGCAGCATGAAATCTTGTACTAATGAAGCATAAACCCATGGCAATTCCTTAACTCTCAGCATAAGGTGAAGATCATCCAACATATTAATTGGAGCCTGGGCTCTTTCTAATCCTGGTGAGACTCTGTTTAGTTCTAATACATCAGTTTAGGATGACCACCTTATATTTCCAGTGGCTCAGAGAAAAGGAAAAAAAATAACTCTACAGAGACTGTTAAAGGTAAGACAGGGAAAAGACAGGCAGCAAAAATCAGTCTGTCTTTATGTATGTTAAAAATTTAATTCATAAATTTTTAGAAACAAACAAAATTTCTGTATTTACAGTAATTAATTAGACTTTAAAAATGTTTAAACCCTGTCCCCCCAAAAAAGGGATAGATTAARAATATTTGAGAGGGGATAAAACATTAATTACTGTATCTCATTAGGCTAGCAAGCAGAAGAGTGGCACAARAACAATTTCAGAGACAGAGAGAAATTGCTATAGAAGATTCAGTAGCCTGCACTACAAAGAACTGCTAAAAAAMCCAAAGTTTAAAGTTTCCTTCCAGCTCATAACTCCTGTCACACAGGCAGCACAGTGTCCATTTTTCACTTTCCAGACTGAGATTCAAGAGAAACAATCCAAAAGCAGATCAGGGTTTAATCACAAGGGKGCCAGCAGCATCACCTTGGAAAGTGGAGATGAAAGGGAGCAATGAAGACTTAACCAAAGGCAAGTCAAGAGGGCTGAAGAGCAGTTACCCAAAGTATAATTCAAGAAACTCATATCATGCCTAAATGGAAAAAACAGGATAACAAATTCTGGCAGGCTTAGTGTATAAAAAACAAAGCAGAAAGACTGGCCCAGGAAGAACAACCAGCAAAACACATGAAAGCTACTAATAAATCTTCCCTTAAATATCTCCAGAGACAGATCCCTCCCAGAGGCTTTGCAGAATGAAAGCATCAGCACAGCAGGAACATGTAAAGACAACAAGGCAATTACCAGGAATCTAAGTGACTTATTTGAATTTGTATTCAGTACAGCTYCCCACACTGAAATAGTCTGAGACCGTGACCAGCCACAGGAAACAGAGCACAGTATGCTAGAATGGGACTCCAACTCTGAGCAGAAGTGAACAATCACTTCCCTCAAACTGCAGGCAACATTCTCAATCCCACAGGATGTTCTTGGACTTCATTGCTGCAAGTGAGACCTGCTGACTTATATTCAGACAGGAATTATCTGCAGGACTGCTGCAGTGCAGTTCCTCCCATCACCCAGGTAATGACCTTAAGACACTAAAACATTATCAGCCCCCCTCTCCATGCCTGAGGATCACAGCCACACCAGCCACCTGYTGGATTTTGTACCACTGATCACAACTTTTTTAAACCAGGAATCTAGTCACTTTTCTACCCACATCTCACTGCTTTGGCTTTGAGGATACTATGAAAGGTCTTCCTAGAATCAAGGTAAGAAATATTCACCGATTCCCTCTTATCCCCAGCAGTATCCATCTGATCAGAGCAGAATGTCCAGACATAGTGTTCCCARTCACTTTGATTCTCCATGCACCTGGACAGTTTCTGGGAGAGCTGGTTCCATAATCTTCTTGATGACAGATAGAGGCAGAGGAGAGTGTAGATTCCTGGATCATTTTCCTTCTCCTTTATGAAGACAGCTGTGACATTTTACATTTTTCCAGTCATAGGGAGTTTTTCCCAAACATCCTGAATTTTTGAAGATCACTGTCACCAGCATCTCCCTCTGAGTGTGCCGCCTCTCACAACTAGAGGAGTACTCCAGGAGGATCACCAAACAATGAGGGACCCAGGGCTGAAGCACCCCAACACCCACTGAAGGGATGCAAAGGCATCCAAAGAGAGTATTTCACTAAATCTGAGGAGAACTTCTCACAGTATTTGTAGATCCAAATGAATTCTCCTTGGAAAACAACACCCTTCTGCTGCATTAATTTCATGGAGAGATTCAGCTCAGAAAAGATTTTCTGCTAGAAAAACGTTTCTGAAGGCAATTCTGTGAGGTTTTCATGTCAGGATATTATTTTATTTTAAGTAGTAGTACTTTTTATTAGCCATCTATAATTTTGTGAAAGTTGCATTACTCCTAGCATTACTTTTTAAAGAAAAATAATTTTATCTACGAATTTTAAATGGAAAAGATCACTGCCAAAGAATAAAAAAAAMCCCAAAACCATTCACACCTGYTAATTAACTTTTCATCAAAATATTTTTCACACATGTAATACACTTAGCATCCAAGACTGCTCCAGTTTAGAAAGAGGAATTTTCTAGCTGTCAATTTTAAAAATAGAAAAGTACCTGTTTATATTTGGCCATATCATATGCAAGAAAGAGAGAGAAAGAAAAGGTTACTCAGGCAAGCACTCACAGTGCTCTTTGCACTATTTGAAAGACTGTTGTTTTCTAAAGTTAAAGGTAAATTGTGCATTCCTAATGCAGAAGAAATACTTGTSTCAGCTCACTGAACTAAAGCCATTGTTCAATAAGGCTTCACCTATACAAATATACAGTTCACATAACACTGAAGGTCAAAAGAGATGAGATCAATCTGAATTTTAGAGGTCAAACACACCAAATACTTATTTTTAACTTTTTATGTAGTAATTCTGAATACTAATRCCAAAGCACATAAGATAGATACATAGTAGATAGCATTACACAATAGATACACTGGAAATATTCCTTATATTTTCTCCATTCCTAACATATAATTCCCAGAACCTGTTTTAAGACAAGTGCAGTTCTATAATTTATARAAAAAATAATCAAAACCACAGAATATGAAGCATGGAAAAGGTACAACATGCACTTATGGGTACAATGAAAAATATTCAWAGAATAAGCTACAGACAAAAAACAATGCTAGAACTAGCACATGTAAGCTGGGAAAGGCATGATGGAGTCCTGCTGTGCCACCCTGGATATTTTCTAYATAAAAACTATTTATAATTGAGTAGAATTCAATGCATATTACTAATATTCTAATGTTGTGTGTTTCCTTTGCACATGWTTTCTCCTTAAAAACATCTCTTAAATCCTAGTTTTTATTTCACAATGGAATCCTTTCTTTTAATAAACATGCAAAACCCCCTTGACTAATAAAACACTGTCAATCAGTGACAATGGGAGAGTGACYATGTGGAGTCCATAGAGAAGCATCTGAGCTTTATAAAGTCTTCCAGGTGTCCTCAGACTACAGTTCATGGAATTCTACCAGCTTATATGGAACTTTCTAAAGTTTGCTCCTGTCAGCAATCACCTTTCACTGYTTACAAGCAGGAATACCTAATACATCAATTCAGAACTATTAATCTTGCTTGTTTTTCTAAAGGACAATTATCTTCCTGCAGGCAATCCAATGGCGTTTGCAGTCACCCAGGAAAACCAGAGGAATGCAGAACTTACAAAAGTTACATCAGAAGGTAAACAAAGGCCACACATACACCATTCCCTCACTGTATTCAGTTGAATTCACTTAAATAGATCTGATACTATTATGGTCTTGTAGGTCATGCAGACACTGAAAAAGCAAACACCTTCACAGTTATACAAAACTGAAGTATAAATGTGTTTCTGACTTTGGTCCCAGGTGCAACAAGGCTRATTTTGTACTTCTTGACCTTAGGAGGCCATTGCCAATTACAAACAGCCCAGGCACTGGCAGCCATCACACCTACAAGACAACTTCCTTCAGGGATAGGGAAGACAAGATTGTTTCATCTTTTAGAAGCCAAATAAGCCCTGAATTATCACCTGAACAAAAGTTCAAAGTTAAAAAAGAAGAGYCAAGGACAGAGCACTAATCAAAATCCATTTTGATTTGGATTACTCTTGTATTTAGTTACATTTAYTATGTTTGAGGGTTGTGGGTTGACATGGCTGGCAAAAAAGGCCCCTCCATAAGCAGGTTCACTCCCCATGGGACAGGGGAGAACACAAAGTACAAGAGTGAGAAAACTTATGTGTTAAAATAGACAGTGAAATCACTCACCAGTTAACTGCTGCAGGCAAAACAGACTCAGTTCAGTGCATTTGAGTTCATTTACTGCTGAACAACAAAAGCTGAATTTAAAAACTGACTTAATTATTGAGAAACAAAAAATTACATGTAAATATTTAGGGAAAAAMAACTTTCTCCTCAAAATACCTTTGCCAGGCCCAACTTCACTTTCAGGCTCACTTCACTCTTAACACCTTGCTTTACCTCCTCACTGTTCCTCTTTTTCYCTTTTTCATTCCAGTCACCTCTCCTCACTCATTGCTGCCACAAGTTCCACCCAGTCCCTTCAGCCAGGCAAAGACATGTGGTGTCAGTGCTTAGTGATTTCTAAGATCAGGTAAATTAAGACACAAAGAGAAAGTTGGAATAGAAGCTACTCTTTTTTAGAAAAAGTAAATTGAAACTTAAGATTTATTGTGTGTGAGTTCTGAAACTACCAAAAAAATAGAATCATTTTTGAGATTTAAGCTGTCAGCAGATTTTTTTAGGTTTGACTATTATAGAAAGCCTCTATTATAAAGGGCATATTAGCCCAAAAAATATTGCTCCTACACTCATTTAGGTAGTTAAAGTTGGAAGTCTAGCTTTCCTGTCACTCTTAAGACTTTCCCAAAAAATTAGGGTATTTCATCACTTAAGCAAAATGCAATTTCTGTGCAAACAATCCAAGAACTGTTTCAGTCATTTTCTACACTATCCTTTGTGGAGATATTTCTTCTAATCAGGACACCTTCCTGTAGAGCAATAGCTTTAAGCAGCATCATTCAGAGAAGCATTCAGAATTGTGTCTTGTCTGTGTTTGCTCCCCACACACACTAATTGATGAAAGGTGGTCAATTTTCATTTCTTTTTTCTTCTCCAGCATTTAATGCAATTTTCAATCCTGTATTTTCCAGAACTGAGTCACTGCAGCTTGCAAACATTTTAATCCCCTGACTGCTCTTCACCATCTGAGTCCAAGAATGTACTCTAGGCACACTCTAACTACATGTGTGCACTTACACGTGAAATCTGACCATGGGGAACACAAAGGACCCATGGTGATTTCTGACTGGAAAAATAAGGAAAAGGGGCAGCAAATCACAGTTTGAAGTAGCTTTAAGTGTCTTGCCTTGAGCACAAGTGATGTTATACAGCCATATAGGAAGGCAGATCACATTGCAGCTGTCCATTGCAGCTCTGGAGTCATGGTTGTGCTAAAGTCAGGGAGGCTATCAGAGCAAAGCATTATAACAATGAGGGATTTCAATTACTCTCATTTAAATTGCTTAAGTATTATATTGGTATGTAATGGAGAAATTTGGAGGTTTTTTGGACATCATTGACAGYGATTCTTGGAGAAGGCATTCAGCAAATACCCAAGAGAAAGAGCAATTTTTCATCATGTTCAGAGCTGCATGAAGGCTTTGCATATAAAAAAAAATCAAGAACCACTTCATACAGCCTTAATGCGCTCATAATTAACATGATTGATGATATTCCATTTTGGGCACTGATACAACTATTTTTAATAAATCCACCATTATATTTAAATGACTTTGCAACAAGASACATCTTTGGTTTCAATGCCGAAGTCTTAATCATGTAAAATATTACAGTAGAGATATTAAATATTCATAACTTCTTTGAAAATTCTCACAAGTTTKCTATTTATTTAAGGAAAGCTATGTAGTCATGGCATAGCACAGTCAAGCAAATTTCCAGAGTGAAAACAAGTACCATTTTCATGAAGGGCAAAAAATGGCTAGAAAACATAGAGAGCAATTATCCTTGCCCACCACCAATGCACACAAGCTTTATTCCCTTGCTGCTTGGTGATTAACAAGGAGYTTCAAGAGCATCAGTCCATTTGCTCAGAAGTCAGTTTATTTCAAGCAGTGTAAGTGATTCACGCTATTTTCTCTTTGCTTAACACTGTATGGCTTTAAAACATACTGTGGGTTACTAAAAAAACACTTCAATTTGCTCTTTAGGCCCTCCCTCCACTCACATTCAGAGCATTGCTTTAGTTATGGCTCACACAGCTTCCCCTTTATTTCAGACTGATTTTTTTTATGGAGAGACTTAAGCTGTTTGGCAGAGCAATACCTACAGATCACATCTCAAAAATATTGTTCACACAAGATATAATACACTTCACTGATACAAACCTCATTAATTCAAGGAATTTTTTTCCCCTGTATTGATACTCTTGCACTAAATAATGTATCAATAAATTTTATGATAAGCAGAGGAATCAGAACTAGCAGAAGATAATCTACAACCTGCCTCCTGCAAGATGCTGTACAAAAGAAAAATCTCCCARCAAATTGAAGTAAACTATAAGGAAAATGGAATGCACACTTTTTGAAAGTAATTCCATAGCCATTCTAACAAAACATCTCACTCTCTTGGTTGGATTCCAGATGGAAATTGTGGCAGAAATTATCCTGTAAACATTTTATAAAACAATTACTTCCCTATATCTCCCAAATATGAAATACATGTTCTAATTTTTATGTCAAGATTCTCTTGTGGCATTCATTTATCCCTGTTTCTTTACACCAAGCATTGAGAAAGTAACTGCTATGAAACCAACTGCTCAATAAGGCACTATTTAAAAATTAATAGATAGAAATGGGGAAAAAAATTTAGAGGAAAACAGATAAAGTGTCATTCCCTAATGCCTTGCTCCTTTAGTTTTACCTTTCTTTTTTGTAAGTGCCCCATCAGTGACTGCCATTTGCCATTCAAACTTTCCATAAATCATTTTGAACTTCAATATCTACAGCTGAATCAAGGTTATTCAAGCTATATTGTTCCAATGAAGCCACTGAAAATCATCCACAACAATAGACTAGAGTTTTACAGTAATTTAGAAACAGGTTTTTTTCCTTATTTGCAAAGCAAATAATTCCCAAAAAGACCAAAAASTGAATAACCCCACCATCCTCTATGAAGATTATGATAATACAGCTTTTTGTGTTTTAACAGTGAATGTCAAAGCTAAAAATATTTTAAAAAGTACTGAGAAAAACTAAGCAAGTATCTTTTTCAAGTTTCTGTAGTCCTGCTCTCCATACACTTTCATTTTAATAYATTAAGAATGCAAGAACTGCCTGAGGGTAGGTGATTCTTTTTTCTATTTCCAGATTCAGTCATTTCAAGCATTACTTTGTGTTCTCTTCTGAACCAGTAGAAAATAATACTCACTGTATAGAAAAGAGAACATTCTTCTCTCAAGACTTTTTTTTTTTCTGATCAGATTTCTGTACAGGAAAGCCATTAAAGCACCCAGAATGWCTTGTCTGCAGGATTAGCACAGACACACTGAGATAAGGAAATTAATTTAGGCTTTAGATATGTTGCCTTGTTAAGGAAGAATGTCAACTGAAGATGAAAATCATTACAGAGAGAATTATCTCTGTTAGGGGCTTTATAAAATTTTTTATCTCAAGAACACTCATGGCTAAAGGTTAGAATACATCTCACAAAGTTGGATTTATGCACACAAACTAGTTCAGACTTRCTCAGAGTCAGAGCCAGAAAAATAACCTTAGAAATTCAAAAATTTGGATCTTCTATGACTATAGATCCTGAGAAGCCTTCTCAGAGATCAAATTCTGATCTAGAAATTAAAGTTCAATTACATTAATTCAAAATTCCAAACATTTCATAGGAATTTCTTCCTTTCATTTATTTTCTATGGGCTTCAACTCAAAGTTTTTTCTTCCTCTACCTGTTGGGTAAATATGTTTCAAATGACCTTCAGATAGCAAGAACCAGGAGAAAGTCCAGCACTTCCACTTGGGGCACAATGACTAACATTTCATAGAATAGGGCATTACTGGGAGTAGCCTGCCTCAAAGCAAGTATAAATCATTAATGCTTATTATCACCTATTCTATTTCAAATCCAAGATTTTAATCCAATGTCCCCAATTAACATGGTTCTATTCCATCAGCTAAATATCTTAATCATCCTTCCATTTGTGACCTAAATAAAAATACAAAAGTTTTAAGATACTTGTACGAGTTTGTCCCTTAAATTAGTAACCCTTTTAGCAGCTCTTCAAATCAATAACAAAGTATCTTCACCGTGGAATATGAGCTATGGGATTTCTAAATAGAGCAAATTCTTTACCTTAGYAAAAACAAAAAAATAACTTGAAGGATATTAAGATACAAAATATGGGAGATGGCTTATTAATTTTAACCAAAGTTCTCCTCTAGATTTTTTTAGAGGATTAATCTCCAAGTGTAAATCTCCYATACTCCTGATGTCTTTACACAAACCATCTCTATTTTCATAGTCTTTTTTGCTTTTTAATTATAGATGTATTTGTACATGTATTATAGTGCTGAAGGTACTGATTTTGGAATGTTTTTGTAGTAACTGGTATTTTAAAAATCAAAGCATTGTAATTTGATCTGGGCTTATTCTTTGTTTGAAATACCCCTTACTTACAACAAGTAGACTAAAACTTCTAATAGATAAATCTCCTTACTTGAGCTGAAGTTCACTCAAAATCTAATACAAAAATTTTGTTTCCTAGGCAAATAAAATGTTTTTACATATTTTTTAAATTTTCAAGAGGCAAAATATCCAATAAAGATACATGCACTGCTATGTACCAGCAGAAACTCATCAGACTGTATGTTGAACGTTTATCTAAATAATCCTCTTCCTTCATGATTTCAAGACAGGCAAAGCTGATTTTATTCTCTGCATTGATGCCTCAGACAAAATAATGCTGTTATAACTGAWCTCTTCTCAGTTGTCTTTCATCAGTGACTATTTTGAGCAACCAACTATTACATACASAGTTCCAAAGAGCTTCATTCATTAAATTACAGAGTTAAAAAAAGCATGCTTAATTCTAGCCTAAAGCATGGATTATGGACATATCAAGCCCCAGCACAAAACACACATTAGAAATTTGGAAAAGAGAACAACACTAGATTGAACCTTGATTAGTATTTGAATCTTAATATTTTACATTCCTAGAGAAGATATTTATCTAGAAAAAGAAAATATAATGCTACAGCACAGTATTTCTAGTGACGGAGAGAAAACTACACACATTTTGATGTAGTGGCAAAGAAACCTGTGTGATTGTCAGAGTAGACCAACCATTTCGATTTGTCAGTGTCCAGAGGCACTGTAATTGTAGACTGTTAAAACAGAAAAATTATTTTATTTTACCAAGTTCTTTATAACAACAAACAAAAACAAAAAAGCAAAACCCCACAATAAAATGAAAGAAAAAAAAAAGAAACACAAAAAAACAACCAACCAAAACCAAAAAAACCGCCCCCCAAAAAAAAGTAGAGAACTGTAAATTCCCAGGTAGCTGAAAGACCATGCAACAAGGGGGAAATGGTGCTTAAGAAAGACCAGAAGCTACTCATAGAAGAAGTATTTGGATGTAAAAAAANAAAAAAAAAAAAAAAAAAAAAAAAAAAAGATTTAGAATATTGTTTTTTCTGATGTGTCTCTATGCTTGGGGATGCAAGGTGGTAGTGTGCTAAATCCAAAGCTTTGGAAAAGCAAAAAATTGTCCAAAAATAGGCTGACAGCACAAACACCTTCACAAAAACCCAGTCTGCTTCTTCTCACCTTGGGAGAAACTGGACAGGAGATSTAGCTAAGAAATGACAGAAGACATTCCAGTACCTCATCCAAAACTCTCTCAGCATCATGTGAAGAACASCTGTGGTCAGTTATCCATTTAAATTACAATGTTACAAGCTCAGAAATGGTTTTACAGAAACACTCAGTAGTGTGTCTGAATTACACCATCACTAAAAACCCAAGATGAATATGACAATTACCTGGAAATATGAGCATACCTATTCTCTGTTCATTATACTAACACTACTCCTCCTTTTATTCAGAAAACACTTAATGTGTGTCACCACTGTTAGATTCTGCACATATTTTAACCCAGCTCTCATTTTTTATGCATTTATACTCAGCTGACCATTGCTGAACTACTTAGAATACCAGCTGCAATGCAAGGTTACTACAGAGCTCTTTATAATTCCAAGTTCAGGACTTCAAATTCTATTATAAACTGTACATCCATTGTAACAAAAAGTCTTACAATTTCTTTTGTAGCCTATGTGCCCCACTCCAAAGTAAAAATTTTAGATTTTCCCACTAATAAGAGGAAGGGCCTATTTTGTCTTTGAGTGTCTTAATGCAGTACCCTTCAAGCAATTTATTTCCATGGAAATCTGCTGAGTCATCTCTTATTAACTCAATTGCTCACAGCTCAAAGAAACTAATAAATCTACTCACAAATATGGAAGATAAAGTGGGGTTAGATGATGTCTAGTGAATTTACTACTTCTGTTGATTCTATTTGCTTGAAACTGCAAAGAAAAAGCAGAGCTTTCATTTTAACAGTGGGTAAAGAAGAAATGCAGTTAATCTTGAGGGCAAATATTTGTCAAAAGAAAGTGCAGAGTAAAATATTATAACAATAATACAGACCAAACTAAGAAGCATTTGGAAAACATATATATTACAAGTTCATTCATATAAAAGTTCTCCCTTTCCACTGTTAGGTTTGAAGGTATTTCCATAGACCTGCTCTCATCCCACAGTTCATATCTGTGTTACAACCTAAAGACAAAGCTTCTGATGTGACTTGATGATGTATCCAGAACTGGAGTTGAAATTTGTGCTGACAAACAGTAAAGCAATAGTTAAAGGGTTGTGATTTTAATGCTGCACTTTTAATTGTGAATCCTGTAGACTTTACTCTTGTTTAACCAAAACCATTCCTGGCTTTGAGAACCAAAAGGAGCCTTAAGAAAAGAATACTCTTAAATTTTATTTTCTAACCATTGTAAGACTTTTGTGCAACTGAAACAATGATTTGTAGGCTTGAGACAGCTTTTTTTTTTTTTTAAACCATTCTTAAAAGCATAACAAATGCCATTCTCGTGACTTGTATGTCACCTGCATTTGAAAAAAAAATAAAAATATCCYCCCCACCTTGACACTGTACTGGGCAAAATATTGCTAAAGTTTAAGGCACAMTAGAAAAAGAACTCAAACTTCTCATCATCCCTTGGAATAAGACATATCAGCAAGGGTATTAAAATGGACTGAAAACCAGTAAACCAGTATTATAATTGTATACAACTACTGACTGAAGACACAGTTAATAACATCATGAACTACAGTCCTGACAGGTTTATTTYCCCCTCTTCTTTGTGCTCAATATGGTAGAAGCCATTACTGTTGAGATACAGAAGTAYAGGAAGTTAAGATCAAACAAAAAAGTTATCAAATGAAAAACTGTCYGAGTCTCATTATCACTTAATAATGGTGGCAAAAACTCATGTCATCACTGCAAATTAAGGAAAAATATGGAAAATATGACTGGGATGGATTAAATGAGGCACTCTTTTTATCAGGCTACACAAAGTATAAGGAACTGGATAATTACCTAAAAAAGACAGCAGAAATTATGTAACTTCATAGCCTATTTATTATCGGGGCAGCACAAACAAGTACAAGGCCCAGCAAAGTGACAGCAGGGAAAGTTCATTAAACCAAGAATCAGATGTTCATTGCTGGAAGGAAGCACACAAACGCTTCTGCTGCTGCCACAGTAGCACTCAGCTGCTGTAACGTGAAAAAGGACAGCTCAGATCCATTCCCTGATGCAGCTTCTGAGAAAACACTCCCTACTTCTCCTCAAAAGACCCYTCTGCTCCAATGTGGCATAAGTATTTTGTGCCAAAGTAAAACATAAATGCCATTATACAGCAAGTAACATGTGAATGTTATGTGTTGCTGACCACAGTGCATGCAGCTGTTTGCTTGTCCTGTTCCTTGCTTGGTTAAAACTTTTAAAGATGTTCCAGAAAAAGTGAACTTACAACAAGGAACGTAATAGCCTTTAGCATATTTTCTGAAGTTTGTTTGTGAAGACTGGAATCRTGATCCTCCACAAATTCAGTACAGAAACATTTACAAAGAACCATTAAACTATTTAAAAATGTAAGGCCAGGTTGTTAGACATTCTAAAGAGATGCAGACTAATCTTAACAGTTTGGTCAATCATTTAAGTTTTAATACACACAAGTTACAGATATCATCACCCTTTGRTTAATTTGCTAAAGATATTTTAGATACAGTTTTTGACAAAATTGTCTTAAATCAGCTCACTCCAGCAAAGATGGCAAATATCTTCATCACTAATTGATTCTAAGATGCAATAGCTTAGAATAATGAGTRTGAAACATAAAGAGTTAATAATTTGGAAAAGCATTCTGAGGTTATATCATTTATACCTAAAACACTCTAAATTCAAGAGAACAAAGATTTACAACYTGAACTATTTATGCTGAAAACAATCAACCAAAATCTTCTCTAAATGGGCAAGTCAAACTTACATCCAGAAAACCACAGTTATAAGAGAAGTGATAAATCAGTCAGAAATTTTCTTCAGCTGTATCAAAACTAATGGTTTCATTTTTAATTAAAAAAAAATAAATTAAAAATACACACAGCTGTGTTAGAAGTTTTCCATATGCTAACTATGCCATTCAAATCTGACCAGAAACCAATATATAAACAATCTGGTTTGGGCAAGTGATATTTGGCAACAAATGCTAGTTTTGAGCAAGTAAAGCAAAATAACTATTTATTATTTGAAATGATCACAGAGAGTATTATTGAGATTTAAAATATCTTACCTGCATAATCATAAATGCCTTATGACAGGAATTACATTAGGATACTTTGGCCTAAAAAATTCAATCTGCAAACACATTTTTTCTTTTGAATCTTGCCCACTAATATATGTCTTTAACAACTTTCTTCTAAATAAAATCTTCTAACATCTACTAATATCCTCTGTCTGATCTTGTATTTTCCTCCTGTTATGTCTCATACTCTACAACAGGAAAGTACTACAGTAATGAACACCAGATAGACATTTAAACCTACTTAATTTCACTCACTGAACAGGATTCAGTCAGAAAGACCACAAAAAATGTTGAGTTGGAAGGGACTCAAAGAGATCACTGAACCCAATTACCTGCTCCTTGCAGGACTTCCTAAACCTTGATTAAAAAATGTATTCTTAGTATCCAGTGTAAGTAAGGATGATGGCAGGAATGATCACCTCTGCATGAATCCAAAAACAATCGAGATACAAAAGCTTTAACTTGCACAACATGGTTTTTACAAGAAATACCTAGATGTAAATTATCTCTGCTACTTTGATGACTGAAATGGAAATCAAATTCTGRAAAATGTTTTAAAAGCTACTCATGGGATAGACTTGAAATATCAACAACCTTAGTAATAAACTGACTTTTTCTCRTGGGACAGACTTTAAATATCAGCAACCTCAGAAACAAGCAAATTTCATATATAACCTAGAAAACAAGCTTGGCTGAGTGTAAATATTTACTTTTCAAAATCTAATTGCTAAGTTAGACTCCCTAGACATCTGTTTCAACATGTATCAATCATCAATAATTTCAGAACTCAAATAATCCCAAACCCTTTATTTTTTGACTACTACACTGGGTGTAGAAAAGCAGGCCTTTACTGAATTGTGGCTTCCTTTCTGCTTAATATTCTCAAAATTGAGACAGCAGACATTTAATGAACAAAACTAAATTTTAAAGAGTTCACACATTGTACACGTGCTGTTTTGACAGGTATTAAAATACATGAAAAGAATGCTTCACCACTGCATACTCCCCTTTATTAGCATAAGAGAGTCTKGTTATACAATATGGTGTTAGGAGATATTTGAGTTAGGAGACTTGATAAATACACAATGTAAAGTTACAGAAAGAATATTCTAGAACCTTCAAACAAGATTTCTCCCTTGCATGCACACCAGAAATTCTGGGTTTCAATCTAGAAACAAATTTACTATCACGAACAAAACAGTTATAGTTCCTCATCTTCATGTTTCCCAATAGGTACAAAATGTACTTCTTTTGAAATGTTTACAAAGGGAAAGAAGAAATAGGTGGCTAGCATTGTGATTTACAACACTGAATAGCAAATAATTACAGCAGRCATTTGGAAAGCCACCAATGTTTAAGAGTTTTTCAGTTGTTGGCTAAACAACTGCAAGTATCTTTGCCAAAACCAGAATAAAATGTCTAATCAGAAGTGACTCTTGCATAGAGAAAATAACTTATTCAGTAATCTATTTTAAGAAGAAAGTTTAACCAATTATGGAAAACACTGTGACTACATGGATTCACTWGCACAACTCAGTTTTCAATTCCAAYCTCATTCAGAGTTTACAAGCTCAATTCCATGCTTTAGCAAGTAGAAAACTTCTTCTTCCTCCAGTGATTCACCAAAACTGAGTTCTAGAAATTAAAGAGTGTACCAGGCAAGAAATTGTGTGCCATTCAACCACATATATTTTCAATATTTCTCYTAGGGAAATATATGGGTTACAAGGTTGTTAGTCAACAATTGAGACATGTCATATTTAAATACTAAGAGACTCAATGCTATCTTTAAATTCAKTCTTGCATTTTGGTAAATACTAGTTCTTCCCATGAAAAACTCACCAGGAGTGAGTCACTGAGAACAGCACAAATATATAGAAAAGTTCATTTATAAGTGGCTTAATAGGAAACTTCATGAAAATACAGTAAAGGTATCCTTGTATGGAAAAGAAAGTGYGTGTGTATACAGCAGCTGTTCCAAYTGCCTTGGAGTAAAGARTGTTTTAGGAATATCCTCTGAGAAACTGTGTCGGAGAATATATAGAAATGTATGAAATTCAAGTGGACACGTGAAAACAAGAACCCTTTCAAACAAGACTCCTTTAGGATGTTCAAAACACAATCAAGGTAAAATAGGCAATCCTATTACAGCCAAGATTAAATGACAGAGAAAATGAGACATGTCATCCTGATAAAATTTCAATATACAGAGAAATATAAGTCATATTTTGAAATATGAGTATCTAGAGTTTGAATACATTTTTGCATATACATTAAAAAGGAAATTTGAACTCAAGATCTTTCCAGAAGATATAAAAGCTGCAGATGCTCTATATCTTCAAAACAGAAATCAACTTTCTGAGATGCCTCCAATTCAGCGCATACACATTAAAGCCCTGGTCCCAAAGCTAAAAGAAAAAAATCCAGAGCATGTACATATAGGCATCTTTATGCTATTTCAATAGAGCACAGAGGCAGCACTAAAAGTAAATGATTTTGCTTCAATTCAATTTATCTTGCAAAATGGTCCATTCTTGTGCCAAAAACAAAATTTAAATTGATTTATCATCAAATGCATAGCAAAACTGTTTTTCCACTTAAAGAAAAAAAAAAACAAACCATCAAACAACACAATTTGTACTAACCTTCAGGATCAAGGAGTTTCTCTATTCCCAGGTGTTGCCTGGCCATGTTGAATGCATGGTCTAATCGTTGGACAGGTGACTGCTGAGAAGCAACAGTGTTCCAATCAAACAGGTCTGGTCTAAAGCAAMAGTAAAAGGAAGAATAAGTTTTTTATTTTTCAGTCTTACATTTCCTCATGCATTTCAAAAGCTAAGCATCAACATCAACTTTTTTATTTTCACAGTGACAGACCGTGTTAATTGGTCCTGGGACTAATGAAGCTCGGTTTCYAATGGGTTTGCATTCTATTCTCATCCATGTCCACCACAACCACATTGACCATATTCTTTAGTCTCCACCAAGTCCCAACAACCTGCAACCTCATGTCTGAACCACTGCTGCTCTCCCCCACAGCACTGGGCTCTTGCCACTGCCCACAACACCCACAGCACATTGGTTCCTTCATTCCTGTCCCAAATAGTGCCTGAGTGGGAAAGATCAGGTGCTGTGGCCATGCAACAGAACTGGGACATGGCAGGCACAGAACTGCTGAGGCCATCTGGGAGCCTTCCTCCTCCCCCCAGCTACCAGTCTTTCACTTCAATTCATATTTCTAAGAGTGCAATTGCTTCTGAGATACCAGCTCACTGTTATATCAGACTGAAATTGGTCAACAAGGTAAAAAATTCATAGAATCATATAAATATTTGGGTTGGGAAACACCTGTAAGAAAACAGAGTTCAACTCTTACCCTAAAACTGTCAAGTAACAATTTACATGCTCTTACAGGAAAAGACAGAATGACCAAAACTGAATTATAGCTCAGATGCACAGTCTGGGACCTTGTATTAGCAGCTGCACTATTTGCAGTATAAATAATGTTAGCACTGCACAATCTTTGGCTTTTCATCTGAGAGTTATCCATTAGGAAATCAGAATTTGTTATCAGGCACTCTGGAGAAATAAAGTTTAATCAAATACCCTGTAATTACTGTGCATGTAATATGAAGAAAAACAACTATGCTATTTGTGACTTCAGTACAGGGTTCTAAATCAGAGGACATTTAAATSTATAATTTCAACTACAGATAAAGCAAGCATATTATTTACACAATTTAAATTTTAAAATTAATGACAGATTTACTCACATTTTTATTCATTTTAGAACTTAATTTTAAATAGTCTCCTGAGCTAAAATAAATTGAGAAAATGCTCACTACATCATATTGTAAAAGTGTCAAGAGAGTAAAGAAAAAAAACATCCTTTATCTAGCAGTTATTTTCCAGTTATGTACCTTTGCTGTTCAATTTTTTCTGAGAAAGGAGTGATTTACATAGTAACAACTAAGTTRCTCTAAGTTATTTTGCTCCTCTCTGCATAGATGCTTAAATATTAGAGTTTTCTCCTTCCCACATGCAGAATAACTTCAAAAGACTAGTTAATGTTAACTTAATATTAAATCTGGCTGGGGATAGAGTGGAGAAAGGAAAGGAACCTTAGATATTAATCTCTGGGTYTACTAATGGATGGATTAAGTCTATGATCCCATTGATTGGTTTGTGTACTAAAACACAGACATGCAAAATAYACATGTATAAAAGTAAACTRTGTGTACATGATTAGTAAAAAAATAATTTTGGCCAATCTCCTTTAACTGGGGATGGAGTTACCATTGTTCATAGCAGTCTACATGATGCTGTGTTTCCTATTCAACAGATAACTAGTGTTCAGAGCAAATCAGGTATTACAGAAGTGTGCTCACACAAAATCAAGACATTGTCTTTTTCCCTTCACTCTACCATCCCCAAGTCAGTGGGGGATGGATGGGCAAGAAACTGGGAGGGGACATAGCCAGGACAGGTGACCCAAACCAGTAAAAGGGACATCCCATGCCACATAACTTTCTCAGCCATAAATACTTGGTATTATTCCTTGGTAAAGGAAGGGAATGAGGTTGGGGGGTGTTTGTCTGGGAAGGTGTCTCCTGCTTGAAGAGGCATCAGTTACTGCCTTTCCATCAGTTGTTTTTTATTCTTCTTTCCTCCTTGTATTGAAAGAATATTTTTACTCAAGAGTTTTCATGCTTTCATTTTCCCTATTCTCTTCCCTGTCCTGGGGGAACAGGGGGTAAAGCAAGCAAGTAGCTGTTGGGTGCTCAGCTGCTGGCTGGGGTCAAGCCACCACACCCCTACACCATTTTCTGCAAGCACATGGATATTAATCAAATCCTTATTCACTCCAAATTTAACACTAGCCATAGGATGCACAAGCTCATACAGCAAATTTAGCTAAGAGAACACTGTAGAAACCACAAAGCTGTCTATTATGACTGTCTTAAAAAGCTTGGCAAGGATGTGTTGCATATATAGTGCATAGACAGGAGTGCAAACAATATTTGGTAAGAAAAGCCTTTACGACAAGGAGAGGAAAGAGTTGTAGCCAAAAGAACCACCTCTCCCTCATTTTTTTTTTTTCTTTTTTTCCTGTTTGTTTTTCTCTCTTAATTTGGCTTCAAGTTCTAAGCCCATCTGCAATGCTCAGAGCAGCACATTATCTTCACGTAATCATTTCTTGTTTGATGATACAATATTTTATATACAGGAACATACTTTTAATCAGTCAGGACTGCACTGGGCAAGAACATGAATATTTACAATTGCTCCTTGAGAAATGCCACTATATTGTCTTAACCCGCCTCAGAAAACCTTTGTAATCATTAATAATATCTTAGATAGCCAATTTCATCTAACTTTTCACTTGTATAATCCAGGAGGGTATTTTCAAGTTAATCTGCCAAAATAGTCTTAAATTATTTTCAAGACATCATCTGCAGGGGTAGGACTCTCAATAAAAGACACACAAGAGTTCTTAGTAGTTTGTTTTTGTGGTTTTKGGGGATTTTTTCTCTTTTAAAAACCAAACACTCCAACATTCACARGAGTTTCAAACTACATCAAGTCTCAACACCTGGGTTGAATTTGCATGCTGCCTGTGTGGAGGACATGCATCATCTCTTTCCACTCATTAAAGATGCCAAAAATTTGAACCCTCTGAGACACAGMCAGAAGAGAATTAGTAAGCTTTAGTATGTCACTGTCAGATTTCTTATCAAATTTCTTGGTATTGTACATAAAGCAGACAGCACAGATTCCAAGAGAACTTACAGGTATATGGCCACCTACRGCAAGTCAGCTCTGATAAGCACCAATTTAATTAAAATAAAAATAAACTCAAACAGCTCTCTCCACTCCAACAGGAATTTAGCTTTCCATATTTTCCCTCTGCTGAAAGATTATGTTGCTATTTCAGTAGCTCTATCACTAGAATAACAGTGTCATAATGTCAGCTTGAAGCAGCAGCTTCTCAGTGCTATGTGTCAAGATGTTTCACTGGGCGTATTTACGTGGCAATGCTGCCAAGTGTGACTGTGAGAAATATTATAGCCTGGAAGATTAATGATTGTGGTAAGTGGAAAATAGCTTTTGAAAATCCCCAAAACAACACTGAAACTGCTTTTCAAATTACAACTCTTATTAGCTTCCTAAGGAGTTTTAAATATAGGATTGAGAAGGTATGACTTAGCAAAGGAAAGAAATTCAATGGAATACTGATTCTCTGCCTTCATTTGTCCTCWCCATATTGTTCAAATAATACCAAGTGAGATGAAATTCATTCTCATATCTGCAGCTTGTCTGAAAGGGAGCAAAACAAAGGAAAAATAACTTGCATTTCTCACTCATCTTCCTGAACAGGATTCCTGAAATGCATACAACCATATGCATTTTCACAGAAGTCAGAATAAASCTGAACATGCTGAACTTCATATAGCCATTCACTGATCAGCTCAAACAGCACTGGTCTTGTATTAGTTTATGAAAAGACAATGGAKAGCCAAAATTTAAAGGACTGAAGGCTTCACTGGAGGAGTTTGCATTGTAAAAATCAAAATTTCCATTTAACATAAAATAATTTTTGCACCTACAGTTATTTCCTATCACTAGCAGAATAAAAACAATAAAAAAATAATAGAGAAAACCAACCTGAAGTTTTTCAAAGTGTATTTCCAAGAAAAGTAAAGTAATAAAGAGACTCAGTGCATCTTCTCTGACCCCCAATTACATAACTTACARCAGAACTAGTTCAGCCAGAGAGAGAAAATTTGTTTTATCATACTATCAACAAGTATGATAATCCTGACAGAGCTCTATGTACAAATTAAAGTCCTGGATAAGACAAACCATAATTTTCCGCTATTGCAGACACATATAGTCACATTTAGATCACAAAATTTATCATCCCCATTTCAAGAGAAAAGTTACGTGTTTGTTGCTTCAGCTTCTTATTTAAGTATATCTTGCATATATCTTCAGAACTCTCACAGTTAAGAAAGGTCAGGATAGAGTAACTGACACATATCCTAGTGATTTGCTTAAAACTATTTCATACCTCTTCATCCCATTGTTTTTGCCTTTACTTTTCCTGTAAACTACTGAAGAAACACATTTTTTTTTGCTTCTGTCCAGGACCTCTTTTTGATGATGTCATTTTCCTTCCCTCCTCACTCTATCACCCTGAAGCAGAARCAGCTGCAGTGAAGTGCTCATTTGTAAGGCAGTCACCTGGCCTAAGTTCAAGCACTTTAAAGAAGCAAGGAGGAAGATAATGAATGCCACCTGTTCCCACTTCAAAATCCTGATTACAGGGCCAGAGGAGAAAAGGAAACAAGCCCCAGCAAAGTTAGAGGAAAGAGGTAAAGCTTTCTCTGATATCCACCTGAAGGAAAAAGATTAAAAGAAGTAAATGGGGAAAGGTCTTTGTGATCTGGAGCCTGAAGAAGCGTTTCAACTGTAGAAGGACTGACCTCTCTTCATCAGCAAAATATTTTCATTTCTGTATATTCCTRGGGTGATGGTGCCACTCCACAGCTGCTGCCTTGGTTTTTTTCACTTCACTGCAGAACCACCATTCAAGAGATCATGTGCCAAAGCTTATATYCTGAAAATTCCCATTCTGGGCTCACTAATGTGCCTTTGGAGGTTTGCCAGGTGACCTGTGTTCTACTGCTTCTTGCACTCAGTATTAAGAGCAATTGCTAAAGAACCTAAATGTCCATGGAGACATGGTGATTACAGAGATGGGAAAATCTACCTAAAGTAACCTCTTTATAAAATGACAGAGAAAGAGCATTAGAAAAATCTGATCCAATCAAAATAGTAAGCTGAAAGCTAGGGATTGGTGGGATACTATGAGAAATAAAGCTTCCCACTGCTCTCACAGCATACTACGTGGTCAGTGCTTCATGATAAGGGTTACTCAATCCCTTTAAGGATGTGCTTAGAAAATTCATCCAGATGCAAATTTCACATTACTGTCTGAACCTCTTTAAAAAAAATAAAACTACAAACCAAAACAAAAAGCCACCTGTTCATCACTGAAAACATTATATAAGAGAAAAGAAATTATAACTCTCCATAAAGGAAAAGGATTGGTTTGAAAAATAAAAACCTTTAATGCTACCACAAAATCTACCCTCGTTATCAGAGTCTAAGTATTATGGAAAAACTTTGAGTAGCACCACTCTTTCAGTGTTGTAGAGAGTTTTTTGATGTTTGGGGTTTTCTGTTGGGTTTTGGCATTTTTTTGGGGGTTTTTTGGTTTGGTTTTTGTAGAGGTCTAGGAATAGAGCTAAAACTGGGGGAAAGTGCACACACCAGGCACCAGGTCCACTGTGAGAGTTAAATATCATACCTGATTTTCAAACTATAGCTGTCCTTTCTTATTAATAACTCTGCTTCCATTCCTGCCAATGCAGAGAAATAAAGTCAGAGGATGAAAGGAAAAAAGAAGAGAGCATCTGGACAAAACTTTTTGGGGAACAAGGAAATAGACAAGAAAGAAGTAGAACAGGAGAATTGGAGAAACAGGGAATTCTGGAAAAAAAAMCAAACCAAACAGGAAATATTGATCAGGGAAACCAGAGGAGCTAAATTCAGAAGCATTTAGTCATCAGAGTGTTTATCATTTTATGTAAGTAAATCACAAAATATTTATAAAGCTTAGGATGTGTGAGACACCAGGTTTCTCTGAGAATTCATGTAAATCACTCTTAGGACAACTTTTCTTCAGTGTATATTCGAACTGTCTTCTTTAGGCAATAAATCCCGAGACACTCTGACACCCAACAAGTCTCTAATGCACCTGCATCTCAGAGTGATTGAATTGGGCTCCTTAGAGAAGGTTTTTTATTATTATAGGATACAGTTATCCCAATCACTGAATGTCCTAGTGTACCTATTTAATTGATTCCATCTGGAATCTTGGAAGGACGATTCAGTGTTCCCACACACTGAACATGAAATGCAAAGTCAACAAAAATGAAACATCGTTGGTTTATCTTTAAAAATGACTGCATCAGTGCTTTGGAGGAAATGAAGAAATGAAAGTTCTGCAGAGAACTTAGTGACTGAAGTCCAGAAGMTGACTGGTGTGTCTTGGAGACTTGCCTCTGGGAATCTGACTGAACACTTGCCATTTCCCACATAAGTGCAGTAACTATTCGGCAAGAGACAAGACTTTGGTGGAGTAATTCTTCACTTCTATTGAAAATAGGCTCACTGTGCAGAAAGCTATGCAAGATTTATGGGAGCAGACAGAAGAAGAGAAAAAGCAGGTTTTAGTTTTGCAGCCCTGAATTACAAAACCTGAATAAAGTGCATAAATTCCAGTAAGCAGGAAGTGAATGTTCATCTGGTGAACTTTGCACTGAACTGAACACAGCAGTGCATAAAGTCTGACACAGGACACTGAGAGTTGTCTAGACAATCCCAGTGTGGTTTGCTGGMAACTGCACTCCCCAGCCTGGGACTGATCCTGAATAAGTCCCTTTGTTCAGACTTCTGAAGCTATTCCTACAGAGAAGGACAAAAAAGAATTTCTGATTACTGATTTTAGATACCAGATATTACATRGTCCTGCAGAGCATGAAATCTTAATATCTGAGTATCAGATACCCCAACCAGGAAACAGGCAGTCTGATACTGTCTCTAGGTGGAAAGATACTGTGGAAAGATGACTGGGGGTAATATCAGAGGAAACTGAGAAGGTATATTCACATCCTAAGAGAGGTTACACTGGTMTGGAAATTTTAGGGGAAAATACAGTTGCGGCTCCCTGGATGGAATGTGGTTGGYGTATTTGAAACCTGTTCTAGGATGATTCCCYACATGGTGGGATTGCTTGTCAGTTTTTCCCACTGTCCTGGGATTTGAGAGCCCTCCTCACCATCTTGCCTTTGTTCCCAGCTGCCACATGGAGCAGCATGTGGAAACTGTCACCATCTTGTCTTTTTCTGGGGAAGCCAGACCTGCAGGGAGCATCTGTCACCTTCTTGTCCCAGCTGCCACATGGAACTAAGTCAAGGGGGTGGCCATCTCTTTGTGAGAAAAACATCCTCTATTTCTGTAGACTTTTGTGATTATTATTGCTGCTGTTGCTSTGCATTTCTTATTCCATTGCTGTTTGCTTTCAATAAATTGTGATCCCAACCCAAAGTCTGCTTTTTTCTTCCCTTGCCAGCAGGAAGGAAGTGGTTTATTTGGAGTTTAATTTTTGGGTGGTGTTTAAACAACTACACAGTTAAAAAGTTCAACTCCCTAATAATTTGAGTAGTCAGTGACCTTGCAGGACAGTCCCCTATGAGTGAGAAGTATAGTAGCAGGAGAAGAGAGGTTGGGAGGTTTATCATGTTGGAAAAAGCAATCCTGCTTTAGAAGCAGCAGTGGCAAGAAATGGGTCTTTTAGATTGACTTGCACATCTTCTTTAAGCCACGTACACAGAACCCCCAGAGAACTCTGAATCTCTAGAGGTATAGTCTTATAAAGCATAGGGTAGAAGAAGGCAACTTCTGAGAGAGGCTAAAAACTCAAATCAGCTGGTGGAATAACATGAAAGGTTTTGAAAATAAAGGCTACCTTCTCCAGCTGTGTCCTTGCGAGGCAAATCCATACTTTCAACTCAGCAGCTATGAGAGGCTTTCAACAAAGACCATATTTTTCCCCTCTAAGTACCCACAAGAAAATCTCCTTCTCCCTCTGGGACAACCTCAAAGGCTTAGTTTTGGATCYACTCCTTGCTCCTCTCAAAAGTTTCCAAGCCTGTACTCCTTGAGACTACCTTCTTGGTAAACACACTGAAATTCCAGAGAAGGATGTGAGCTGTGTGTATTTGGTTGTGCTGTGAAAAGCTCTCCCTTCATGAGAGATTTATTATGACACAAAAAGCAGCACCCAGGTCAAAGCAAACGGTCAGAATGCTGAAACACCCACAGAGGAAGCAGCTAAACCCCCCACATAATAGATAGAGCGTACTCAGGCCCTGTTACAGCCATCTGTCACAGTGGTGATGAAACAGTGAAAAGCCACTTTTCCTACCTGTGGCTGTGGAGGAGTGCATTGAAAGCCAATCCATCAGACCAGCTCGTGGTGAAATTGGTCACGTTGACCTGTGGGTAATTGCGAGTCGATTGACGGACCCAGCTCAGCAGAATCATCTCACTGTTTGTCTGCTGCAGCCCAGCCATGATGTTTTTCATTACATCTTTGACCTGCAATGAAAGACAGAATTTGAGCAATGATTGAACCTATTAAAAGCTGACTTTTCTTGAAATGAAAAACCCTCAGTTAAATAAATTTCAACCTTWAAGAGAAACTCCTAAGTAATTAAAGAACATACTTGTCTCCACAATGTAATGACAGCAATCAATTCTGAATGCTTAAAGACAACAGCTGCTGACATGTTCTGAATGCATTCTTCCCTGTGCCACAGGTGAAGCAGGGACAGACAAGGCACATTTGTTAGCATCACTTGTGGTTACAGAGCTCTTTCAAACTAAGKATTTCTCCTTGTGGTTTGACCTGGAAATACATCCTTAGTTGATATGATACATTACAGCTAAAGTTGAYAAAATGATGAATAGCATTCTTCTCTCATTGACAGAGTTGAAATAGCACCGAGGCAAAATAAATTTCCTCAGTGCAGAGTAGATAATGCTTTTGACTTAAATTTGCAAACTACATTTCCATACATGCACTTGGACAAAAAGTCAATTTCATTGCATGCGCTAAAATAATACTGCATGTGTTTCAATTTTATTATTTTAATGAAGTTAATATTCCCTTTTCACTAGAGAGAGTTTACCAATATGCAGTTCTTATTTTACAAAAGCCTAAAGGCTTTTATAAATATTATGCTAGAGTTTGACATAATGCAGTAGATTTTTTATTTCCTATCAATTTCTTTACTAGTAAAAGAGCACATAAAACGTCTATTAAGAATTATTTTCCTGTAAAGTAACACCTTTTAAATCATTGCTTTCTCCATATATCTTTTAGAACAGCAGCTCTTTTAAAATATTCCCTAAGATATAATTTAACTATAAAGCTTATTGCTGCTTATTCACTTAGGGAATATTGCATTTCATTATCATTTTCCCCTTGAATTGCTCTGCTGCCACTATCAGTCAGTCAAAGAACAACATTCAGGGCAGAATCTACTTTATGATAAAGAGTGGACCACTTTGAAACTGTAAAAATTGTAAGGTAATATGCAGAAGCTGTAATCTGAAAGAACAGTCAACAACAACAGTGAATTTCTATGATATTCTAGAAAAAACAGAGATAATGTTTTATTGTTGAGTATGGTAAGTTGCTCACTAGTTTCACAGTAATTAATTCAGTCATTTGATTTTGTGAAGATATGAATTACTGAAATAACATCTTGTGTTTGCATCTCAAATGCATATTGCCCAAAGAGCATCAGTGCTCTTAATTCTCCTTTTGAGACTTAGGTGTAAACTTTACTTTCTGTGTTATTAGCTTCTAAGATGGAAGGAGAAATTTATTCCCTTTAAATATCATGGGATATGTTCCTGTCTTAAGTCTTAGATTGTAATTTGCACCAATGAAAATTATTATAGAATCTGCTAGATAAGAATTTTTTATAGTTGTCTCCATTTTTACATTAGGAGACAGAAAATAAAGTGTARRAAAATTAGGAAATATACTCTTTATTTTTGCTTCATATGTTTTGAATTTCYTGACAATATTTTTAGTATCTTTATTTTTGAGAGATGCCAAAGTAGATTTACATAATGTAGCAAGAAGCCGAGATTTGGCCTCTGTATTCCCAGGCACCTTCACTACTATAAAAATACCAAATCCTGGTTTTTTCACTAATCTGGATGCTAAAAAAGAAAAAATAAAGCTTTTGGAATTAGCATCTATTGCACCAAACTTAAACAATATGAAAGATTAGAAAATGCTGAAGTTACAGTTAAGGTGACTTGTCCCAGATTTCATAGGTTTTTGTTTTGTTTTGTTTTTTTTAATCATATGTTTATATTTTAAAATGCAGATTTTTCTGAATATTATAAGCAAACTAACTTTTGAGCAATACAACACACATTTGCATTAAAGGATAGCTGAAAGAATGCAGGAGCACCATATTTAGAAATAGAAGGGTTTGTAACACAGAACTGATTGTGTGTTTGAGCTGATATCAAAGAGCAAGGAGCTATGTCTATGAACAGAGGTGATTAGACAAAATTAATTTAAAAATGGGCCATCAGGAAGGCAATTATTCAAAAGAATCCAGGTGACGAATCCAAACCCAACATTTATCTTTACTTTTCAGTAAATGAATACAAAACAGTTTCAATCTCGCCTTRTTGAGTCAAATATGCTTACAGTAGATCMTTTTTTGCTCTCTTTTTCCTGCATTTCTTTGCAACAGTGAAGACTGCTAAATTCATGATTTTYTTGTTGCCTCCCAGGGAAAGTCAGACATTTAAAATAACAGAATAAAGGAGTCTGATCTCATCCTGAATGCTGAGGCCTTTAGTAAGAATTGGTGGATAACTCCAGTTCTGCAACTGGAGCCACCTTGTCCAGCTGAGTGTCCTGAGGGGCATTGCCATCCCACCCCACCTGGCACCTTGGCAGCACCATGCCACGCCTCTGCAGCACAGCACCACAGTGTCTGCAGGATGGCTGGGTCCTCAAGCAAGATCAGTGCCTGAGCACAGGAGTGCTGGCTGACATTTTGGGGAAAAGGAAGCTTTTTGAAGGCTTCTTGGTGAAGACATACTGCTGGGAAAGTGGCACATTGAGATGTGCTCATGTCAGCTGGAGGAGCTTTTAGGCAGACAAACTCCCTCACATCCAGGCTCAAACACCAGAGCTGTTCCAAAGCACCTTTGCCTCATGCTGCCAGGTGATGAGCTGACCTCTGCTACTCATCTCTTTGTTACCTCTCCTTGCTAATGAAGTCTATCCTGGCAGGACACAAAGCTTTCAGGTGTAGGAAACGGACTTCCAGAGAACAGATATCCTTGCTCTTCCTGGGGAAAGTACACATACTCTGGCAATAAGATAAAATTTTGATAGAAGCTGGGGAAAAGACAATACAGACATCACCGAGTTGGCTTCTGAAATGCCAGGCTGCCAAAGGAAAGCTGTGGAYAGAATGGGAGCACTGCTGTTCTTGTCACCATAAGAAGACAGTGGCCAAAGGCAGCACAGCCAGCCCCAGCTCACAGCAGCAATGGACCTTTGATCTTCCCACTGTAAGGCCATGTCCTGGAACCTGGGCATGTGCTGCTGTGTGTGCAAGATGACAAGGAACACAGCATGAGCTCAGGCTCACACTACATCTCTTTCACCTAAAACCAATGCTCAGGCATGTAACATTTTGTAAGACTGGCMCTTAGCTTCAGTATGCCAGAACCTAGAAAAGAGGGAAGGAAGAGATACTCTAAAAAGAAAACTATTCTCAAAGCAAGAATTTTTCATTTTTCTTAATAAAATAGGAACCTTACATCTCCCTAATAGAACTACTTAGTATTTTTTACTTGCTAGATTTCAGGTATTCTGATTGCATAGATTACATTTTTATAGCTAGAACCACAAAACTTTTTCCAAGTACATTTGATAGAACACTTTTAAGAACATTTTCATAGATATTCAAGACACCTATCAAAGTAAAGGATATTCTTTGTTCATTGATTCAAGGTGGATTGACAGAAGTGTTTCATTTCCATAATCAAAAATAGAAATTAAGTAAAATGGTAATTCATACCAAAATACTGATATGCACAATAACCCTGATGCTTTTAATAAGTCTCCATATGAGGCTGACAGGCTGTTGAAATGCTCCTCTCTGAAATATTTTCCTTATSTATAGATCTATTGTTTTATGATTTTTCCCAGAGAAAGTCAAGATTTGGGCCAAATATTTTTGCYAGGAGTTTTATTTCATGCTTTACATGAAAATAAGTTCACTCCTAAAAACAATAACAAAACAATTTCCTCACTTGCCATATAGAATGTTTTTTCACTCTTAAGAAAGTTTACCAAATCTAATAGTTCAGAAATTAATAGCTTTCCTCTGTTTTTATTTAAATGTTAATGCTGCAGTGGGACTGGGAACACAGAGCAGTGAGAAAGAGGGCAGCAGCTTCAAGGAAATAGAGTCTGATGGGTTCAGTACCATAAAGAGCTCTGGCAGCAAGTCCTCAACTCAGAACGATGGTTCAATTTCAGGAAAACTTCTAATAATAATCTGAMAAAAACCAGGCTAGATAGGAAAGAACACAATCCCCACAGGAGATAACAGAAAGCCATGATATTTCCACTGCACAGAGATGTGAGTGGCAACAGTGCATCAAATCCTGTCTGCTGCAGKGCCTCTACCACTGCCTCTCCATGGGACTGCTGATATCCATTGGGATTGGTACTGGCATTACTCCTTCCATGCACCTTTCTTCTACCTCTCTTTTTAAAAACAGTTTTTACACAAAGAGATTAACATTTTTGTAAGAGACCATCATGTTGTCGTATGTAAGTACAGTTGTGTCCTTATTTGGTCCTGGCTGCAGGACATGAAACTGGAAAAGYTTCTTGCCTGTTCATCTGCAACACAAGTATTCAAACAAATCATAATGTCATATCTTTTTTTGTTGTTTTTTGTTTTAGATGTAGACAAATTAATTTCCTTTAAATTACTCATATCAGTATCTGCACTAACAAACACAAACTACACAAGCATGCACTAAATCAAATTGCCTGTGTATTCCAATTTATTTGTCTTTAGGCCTTCCACAGACTACMAACAAATCTAGTAGTCTTGGTATTCTACCAGGCTGAAACAAGTGGCAGCTAGGTTTCGTAGCCCTGACTCTGGATGAACAACTTGCTGAGTTTCCTGCTGCTTCTTGCCAGGGACAATCTGTGATAGGCAAACCAGCTGGAAGAAGAATTTCTTTAGAAATTTACAGCTGTGTTTCACCATAAGTTCTGTCAGTATGTAAGATCATGCCTACCTAAAAATAAGGCAGAACAATCACAAAGATATTCTAGATCACTCAATTAACTTCAAAATTTAAAACAAAATCTGGGAAAGAACAGACTTTTTCCACAGAGCTGAAAATAMGCAAATTTACTTTGAACTCTTTCAATACCTTCAGGGAAATGGGCAGCAAACAAATGGCTCTTGAGTGTTTTGGGTTTTTTAAGGAGAAAAGCCAAAACAGAAATCTGCCATTTTATTATTTTCTTTTTAAATTATTCATCATTTAGCAACAGCAACAGGGTTATTTTTTAATAATGGCTTCTTGTTGCCAATCAGGTTTTAGCTACTCTTTAGAAAAAAAACAAGCAAATAAACTAAAATTATTTACAGAAATTTGAATAAAGGAGAAGTCCAGAATGTGCAGGTTCCTTTCAGTACTCTGTGACTAGAACAAAATGAAACATGGTGATGCCAAACTGATTTTTGGCTTTTTGCTTTTATATATTCTCATATATTTGTAGCTTTGTAGCCCATTATCGTATAACTACAAAGATTTTTAGCTAGATTTTCCCCTACTCTGTTAGACAGACAGACTAAATACACTTCTGAAGGCCCCAGTCCTAATCTGGGTACCAAGGTTAAATCCTCTGGGAACCAAGGTTAAAAAAGCCTCTTGAGACCCTTTCTCATAAACAAATTATAGTTACTATCTAAAGGGGGGAGGTTCTGGAAAAGGGTGGAACCAAGGTGGGGGCTCCCTCATTACCTGTGCTTCTAATTGGGATTGCTTGTCAAGTATKCTAATTTGCTAAATTTAKAAAACTGTATTTGCCCTGTGTGGGGTGGRCATTTCTCCACACTTGCTGCTGAGGCCTCCAGTTAAAGATCAACTTTTGAATTACCTCCTGTACTAATACTGCCTCAAAAGTGTGTTGTTTTATTTATGGACCTTAAAGGCATCACAGAACTCCAAGTATGGACTAAACCTGGACTGAATCATTATGACTATGCTGACAAAGAGTCACACTTTTAATCACTGATTTGTAAATATGATCCTTGCACCTTTCATCTGTGGTTAATTCAAGCTGAAGCCATGGGCACCATCTCAGCTGCCATCACAGTTATCACTGGCCTCAAGATGAAGCTTGAAATGAATCATTTTTRCTCTGCAAACAAAAGGTTTTCAGTTTTGACATGGCTGCTGTCAAAAAGCTCATCAGGATGCACCAGAACCTGTGTCTTCTGTGTGTCTGTGCAAGTACACGTTAAGGGGAAGGGTGGGAATGATTGAAAAGAAATTGGTAAGTACAGAGCTAATACTAAAGCACACCTTTRACACTTGGCTTCAGGATAAAATATGAAGAAAACAAAATATTAATTTGAACATGATTAGTCATCTTTGTCCAYAATTTATACAAATTAAAACAGAGTGATTCAAGGATTATTGGTAAAAGTTGCAGAGCTAGCTCTCATATTCCATCTGCTCTTAATAAGTAATTTTGAACAATTTTATTCAATTTAACTAGGAATATTGAAACAGGAGACAAAGGAAGAAGTGAGTTAACTATCTGCAGCTTTTCTCTGTTGCTGTTGTCCTGTAAAATTAGAATAAAAATGTTCCCTACTTGGATGAATGATACACATCCGATTTGTGATGAGTTTTTCAGTTTTAAAGTCTTTTAAGCTTTGTTTCCCACCACCTTTTCTTGTTAATCAATGAAAAAACTTGTGGATAACTGCTTAGGAAACATAGTCAACACTAATGGACAGAGTTAGCCCAGTTTCACACAAACACAGGGATTCAGAGCATCCAGATGCTAGATGTTTTTGAATTCTGATTTTATGGCCCTCTCAGAATTTTTTGGTTGTGTCCTCATCTATCAKGCTGGTTTTTATGAGATCCATATCACAAACCCCCCTTTTTCTCTAAAGATAAAGGAAGCTAAATGAGCCACATCTCCTTCAATAAATAGGCAGTCTAGCAGCTTTTTAGTGTTCTAAAAATAAKCCTTGGCAGGATGGGTCAGCAGCAAAAAGCAACTAATGTGATTATTTCATTAAAATAGAGAAGTCACTCTTTCTAAGATACTRAAAAGAAATCCACATTGACTTTGTCTATTCATTTTTTGTTAGGATAACTCACATATATTTTCTTGCAATATCTGACTGTGATATTACAGTCAAAAAAAGTTTCTGCAAATCCTGTAAAAAACTAGTTTGTCTTCTTAATATTGTCAGTATCCTTGACAATATATAAGCAGACTGCCATCAYATTACCTGATTTAGCACATTGCAATGTCTATGTTTACTTTGTAGGTTGTTGCTGGATAATAATGGGGAAAAGATCAGTGGAATGAAGGTATTTCATRGGAGGCAATGAGCAGTGCCACTCACCTGCCAGTGGAGGATTATATTCCAGATCAAACCAAGGGTCAGCTTATGATTTCCATCCACAATATCCGAGCTCCCAATATTTACCAAATCAACCTAATATRGAAACAAAAGAAAATAATTGTAAAAGAATAATAACAAGCATAAGAGGTTGGAAGGAGATGAAGGGAYAGGCTAAGGTAAATCTCCCACTTGGTTTCTGTTGTTCCATAAACATACAACTCACATTTTATAAATGACACAATTAATATTCTGGAAAAAAACAGCACTGATCTGGAGTTCCTATTGTTCCAGTTACAGCATGTTGTGAAACATAAAATGAAAAGTAATAGTTCAAAATATCTTTTGTATTAAGCTTCTACAGCTACAAATCCCACAGACAGAAAAATTACTGTACTCTGCTTTATACTACCTTACACAATATAATTTTCTGAACATTAACACACACACACATCTAGACACTGTAAGAACCTACAAACACAAGACATTACATATTTAGATTAAAATAGAACCTGATTTTCCTTAATTAAATTCTATAATGTATAAAGAAATACACAGGATGTGTTCTGGCATACAGATAAAGCAGTGATTGTGACCTAAGCAAGTCTTTCCCACAACAGTTCATCCATTAATGTTGTTTTCYATCATTTTATCATGCATTTGCAATTTCATAATGTATCATTATTTACCACCATGGAGTTTTCCTTCCTCCACATGGGAAATGATCCTTCAGCCTCCCCCACTTTTTATACCATCTGAATAAGGAAGCCAAATTCAGGGTTATAAAGACTATAAGCTGTCCTGCAGATTTGGATAGAATTATGACTCTAAAATTGGCATCCTTGCTGTTTCATAGATGCAATTTTTCATGGTCAGAACTGATGTTTTTTATGCCAAAATATCCCATTCCTTCACAAACTACATTCTGCAGTCTCCAGTGCACTTCTGAAGTTATTTGAAGTTACATCTGCAAACTGAAGAAAGTTTTGCACCCTCAAAACAAGCTGCTTTATTTTCATTTTTGGTTTTTTGCTGTTTGTTTTTTTTTTTTTTTCAATGCATCTATGTAAATGTCATTTTTACAAACCACAATGAGATATTTATCAAGAACTCTAAAACTCTCAAGAACTCTAAAGAGCTCTTTTCTTTAAGAATTCCACATTTTGTTCTAAAAGCACATGAGACTGGCTATTTATTCTTACCATCAATGTCTTGGAACATTTCCCAGATGGAACTTTACAAGCTAAATTTAAAATGGAGTCCCTTGCAGCAAGTGATGTTTATTAGGGCAGTGCCTGCATATTCTACAGACCAAATCCATTTTTGGAAGAGGAAACCTGAACACACACATCCCACATCTGCTGCACTGAAGCAGGGGAACATTGCCAGATTTCCACAGGGAGGTCTAAGCCTATACTGGGKCAAGCCCCCATGCTCCCAGCTCAATACTATCACTTTTCTATGGGAACAAAAAAATCCATAGGAATGGGTCTGGATTGACTGGAAATGGACTGACTGGAAGCAACAGCATTTTTCACCCAGATTGACTACAGAACCTCAGAGCATGGACCATATCAGCAGAAAAATCTAGACTAATCTAGGCTTTAATTCACTTTAGAACCATTGATTTTGCATTCCTGGAGTCCCAGAKAATCATTCATCAAATTATTGAAGCTTAAGGAAACTGTTTCAGAGGCAGGTCTTTCGACTTCATMTTGGCAAGATACAGCATATCTTTATATATTCCATACCAATCTTTATATAATTTAGAGTGTTTTCATTTCATTAATATGATGGCCACTGGATGACCACTTTCTAAAACAATGTTTTTTATTCTATCTTCTAAAATTGGAATACTCTCTGTTTTCTTCCCAGATTTAAAAGGGACTATTATTGTGTTCTGGAAAATGAGAGAAAAATGAATCCACACCAGTGGATAGGCACTGAATACTTCAAAAAGCTCTATGATCATTTGTAACCAGTTATGCAATTAAAACATTCTTGTGTAGTGTGAAATAATGTATTGATGATTTTTTTTCCCCTATAATGTCAAATGTTGCAGATCTTTAACAATTAGAAGYGTTTTCTTCTATTTATTTACATCAAATTCCACTAAATAAAAAGARAATCAAGCTAGAGGTCTTTATGTCAATCTTATAAGGTCACTTTCATTTATGTACAAATCTTTAGGTGGATTACCTCAGATTTATAAAAATCAATAACTTTTTTCAGCACTTGAACTAAAGCATTAGTGACCTCCTGTAGCTATCAAGAAATCCAATATAATATACAGCACAGAATATATTATCTTTGTTTTGTCACCTCTTACTGTGAAGTCCAAGCAAGTGTTATAGTTTTGGGTTTTTTTAATTTATTCTTGAGGAGAGTTATGATAAAATTAGTTGGCCAGAGGAAATGTCTGCTAAAATTATGGGTCCATTAGAATGCCTGCACAAGGAAGATATTATGGGAATATTTACTCAAGAATGATTCACAGGATACTGCCTTGAAAAAATCAATCTTTACTAGGTAGAATTGAAAGTGAAATTGATATGATTAGAGTTTTGAATCATGAGAGACAGATGCCTTTGAAAATTAACAAAAAAAATATTGTAGGAAAAGCCTTGGGTTTTCAGMCTTCATAATTGTCAGAGATTGTGAGCAAATATTTTGAGAGGCAGCAACTTTCAACCAGTTATGGCTAACTACTTGTATTTAACTTTTAAAAATTAATTTTAAACACCATTCATCAGAATAAAATCATGCAGGTTGATCTSTCTTCAGACATCACCCATTATAGATGTATTAGCCAAAATCTGCTGGAAGAGGATTTTAAACTCCTTCAAACACATTTAACCCKGATGCTGAATGACAAAGTATCCAATTCACATTGATAAAGCTGCTTTGACTCCAGTTCTTTTATACCATAGACCAAGGTGTTTGATTCAACACCTAAAAAAGCATTTTGTGTGTTGTTTACAGGCTGTTYTGAGCCTGTCTGGCTGAATACTTACATTGTATCTCTGCAAAACATGGATTGCTTTGTTGACATTGTTCAGAGCATGAACTCTTGTGGAGCCCTTTTCTTTTGCCTACAAAGAAAGTAAACCAAATTTGACTGTCCAAAATCAGAATGCAGAGTATGTATATGTAACTCAAATCTAACATTACACCTCTAAGTTTTCTGCTTCATAACTTTATGAGAATAGAATMTGAACATGCACTGGGCTTATGCAGCTTCCCAACATGAAATAAAGTCAATTGTGGAAGAAACTAGATACACAGTTAGAAGGTAATTTTTCTAACTTTAGTTCACTAACTTTCTTTAGTGAAGAAATCATTGAAATGCATATAAAATTAGATAATTCCAGATTCTTTTTTATCGTGATTAGTTGTCTTCTGCATGGCACAATTTAAGAACATTGCTATGGCAACTAAACAGCTAAGCATCAGTTTGTGTAATATTTGTGTACAAGTATATCATCTCTGGATTTTGATTCTCAATGTCCCAGCCTTCTTACRAGAAGAAGCTGTACTTACAAAGTCCAGCCAGGAACACAAGAGAAGACATTAAAAAATGTGTGTGACTGTGTCACTTTAGAATTTCCAGGTTAATAAGAGCAAACATTTATCTTTTTTTTCAGGCAAGTACAATCAGACAAGATGGACCATATGCGTGACATCAGAAAACCATTCTAATTCTACACATTAAGTTCTGTTTCAGCTCAAATCCAGATATCTAAATGAACCCCTGCCTCAGTCTTGTTTCTCTGTGCCACATTTAGTAAGTGCATACAATGAAGTTGAATATCTTCATTTCAAGTGTATGCCTTGCAAAGTGTTATTGTTTAATACAGCTYTCAGTCACAATGTTTCCTCCATTTCAAATGAAACTGAACCCGTTCAGACCCCTAAAAATAGTTTCCACAGGTCCTCATCAATGGCAGAAATTAGTGAACATCAGCTACTACAGTTATCACAACCCTGAGATTTCAATATACAGTAAATGTGATATAAAACATACAAGTTTTTGGCCTGTAAGGCATTCCAGGAGCTCCAGGAGTCTTCGTCCATCTCGAAAATCATTAAAAAGGTCTTCAATGTGGCGTCTTCCAAACTGCAATGGAACAATCGTTCTGGTTARTTCAAATGGCAAAAATAATAATTAAATGAAGACCAGAAAGCTATAAAAAGCCAGTGTCAGAATATATATCTGGAATGTAGGACACAAAGTGAAAGAGGAAAATACATTCAAGCTCACAGGATTCTTTCATATATATCTGTCTTAAACAGGGTTCTGTTTAAGACAGATAGTTTAAGTTTAAGAGTTTAAGAGACAATGATGCTTACTGTATTTCAAGTACATGTCATTATTTTAAACAAATAAGACAGAACTAAATACTAATGTAACTAGAAAACAAAGAACACTCGGCAATTAAGGTCCAAATCACCAAAAACCAAAAAAAATTGAAGAAAAAACCCGGGAAAGAAACAAGAAAAAAAACCCCAAACAGGAAGTGATATAACATTTAAGTCCCTAGTAGGTGTCAGAAAAAAAAAATTGGAAGCACACAGAGAGAGATGAGCCAGACTTACTCTAGTTAGGATCTTAGAAATACATCTATGTTAACAGGGCATGGAATTGTACTGGATTGTGGCCTCACTCCTCTGTTTGACAATTCACATTTTGCACCTAGCATCAGTGAAAGATGAAAGGAAATGCTTGTGATTTTTCCCCTTATGACAATGTTAAAAAAAAAAAATCACTCTTTCTAAAATTCAAACCAAGTTTCTGATCTGATGTTTTGACTAAAGCACAAAATATGAAACATATAGACATATTTTTATAGTCTAGTCACTGAGCTAGTTGTATGTGCACCTATGAATTTTATGGTTTTTTGTATGTATGAGACCTATTGAGAATCACAATAAAAACTAGTGATTATTTTGTGCCATGCAAAATAGTTYCACGTGCCCACAGTTTTTCTGATTTGTGAAGTTGGATGGATGCTTTGATTAATTTGAGAGGAAGTGTCTGTATTTTAATTTTCTAGAATTGACACTGTGCTGACCTACATTGCACACCTTGCATTTTTACCACAGAGTAACATCAAATTGGGAATCTGTATTATASAGAAAACATTTGCTTTCCTGTCAGCAATGTTGTTCTGGTACTCACTGCAACCCTCATTAGAGCTGGCTGAGAATTTTATGAAAAACATATTTTGTTAGGAAGTACCAATTCCTTTGGAAGGTTACTTAAACAGAGGACAGAATTAAGGACAGTATCCAGTGCTAAATTAATTTTTTTCTCATCAATACATATTTATGGGTACAGCACTGACTTCAGTGCTATTAGCTTTCTGCCATAACCTTGCTCTCTGACTGCTCTTCKGAAGCAAAAGCTCCTTTATATCCCTTCATTTTTTGKTAAGGCCTTTTGTTTCTGTTCCATGGAACAAACAAATCCACAACATCACAAATTTTCTACAGCAGTGGGAATCCTTGTTTTCTAAACAGTTTTCACACTGTGCACAATCCATCCCAACTAAGCTAATTTCTGTATAACACATATGCTGTCACGATATTAAATATTTGAAAACCAGTACTGAACAGATACACATWTGATTTACTTGCACTACTCAACACCTTGAATTATCTATTTAAGTAATAATACCCAGCAACTCTATTTCTTGCCTCACATTTAGTATGAGAAATGATTTTATAAAAATGTTTCACATTATGGGATGGAAAAATCATGTGCCATTATGTGAGTCAAGTCCTGAAGCAGTAGGACAAATYTAGCACTAAAACATGCAACTAAATCAGAGACCTTATTTTGTTCCCTAATCTTGCAGAACAAAAGTCATTTTTGCAGAGGAGAAACAGAAGAACTATGCACTTTAAGGGAGCTTTTTCACATTCYTTAGAAAGCTGGAGTGATCAACAGGCCCTTCTGTAACACTACGAAAGAGCTGCACCCATAATGTTACTGAATCCCTCTGGGAA
>CADDXX010000341.1:422895-511913 GCA_902810485.1 Alauda arvensis | reverse complement strand
TTGTGAAGCTTTTAGAAAGAAAATAAAGACTCAGCACAGTAGCATTCCCAGCAGGACATATTAATTATAAATGTATTACAAGTAAACCTTAAACCAAAAGTTCAATTGATCTTTTAGGTCTTGGCAGTATATCCTCCATTAATCACAACTAAAAATACACTAAGGCACCCTACAGTACTGCCACAGACAGCATTCTGAACCTGAGGAAGGCTGTTTTTGTTCTGGCAATGGGGTGATTATGTCTTCTTCCTCAAACAGATTGAAYGTGTTCACAGGATGGGCACTGCAGCAAGTGCTGAGATACAAAGGGCTCCACGTTGMATCAGGTAAATTTATCATGTCACTGGAAAGTGTCTTAATTCAAACTTTTGAAAACAGTGAAAAACCAAGCATGGCTAGTCAATGGCTTTGCCAAACAAATGCCCAGTCATTCTTGCTGAAAATAAGATTTTTAAAAAWCTTTTTCAGGCTGTGACCTAAAACCACTGCCCTTTACCTAAGAGGAATGAAAATGCTCAGATGACTCTCCTCAGTCATGTTATGCATGCTGATTTATTACTCACCCTATATTACAAACTTATCCAAAACCTAAATTTAAAAAATTCCAGGAATAGCTACAGTCTGAATTGTTGGTTCTCACTCAAATGTCTTTCTCCTAAACCACAGGGAGAGATGGGGAAACAAAAGAGAGTACAGGACACAGGAAGGACTGAAAATACTGGATGTGTAGCACAAGGTGACTTTTCACCASAAGCAGAAATTCCTTTCTAGAAGTAGAACAAAATTAAAATCTAAAATGGGAATTTGTTAAAATGTGAATTATTAGAAAGACTAGGGATTTAAGTATATGGCAGTTTTATATATAATTTTAATTTACTSTCTTTGAGTGAAATAAAGGTTCAAACACAAACTTTCTTGGTTAACTGATGGAGCTGTTGGCTGCAACTGCTCATCTTTACACAACACAAGGGGACCTGAAGGAAATCCAAGGCATCTATTTTAAAAAGAAAATTACCAAAAAACCCATGATACATACAGAAAGATAAGACTCCTATTGTGGGTTAAATTAACCCTCCAATTTAAATAATGACTGAGGAAATGAATTCACAAATTACACTGATATGGAAAAAAAGCCCCAAAACTACCCTACACTACATCACAGACAACTACATGAGCCGTAGTTCTAGAGCTATGGGGTACTGTACAAGTAACATGTGAGGAAAATATGGAATTTGCAGTAAAGTCTTCCCCCGAGTCTTGTAAGGGAGTGAAGGGTACTCAGAGTATTCCATGTTGTAATTCAGCTGCATGTACACATTCTATAATGCTTTCAGTATTAAGAAGACTAMAAAGGTATCTCCAACGTGTTTCAAACCCAGACAGCAACTGGAACAATTTTATGCCAAAGAACATTACCTAAAAACCACAAAAGCTGGTGAAAAATAAAAAAATAAAAAGGAAAATCAGGAAATAGACTGCAATCAAGWGTTAATAGATAACTGCAGTTGCAAATTTTTTGGTTTGAATACATTTAGGTATCTCAAAACATCAAGCTTCTACTTATCTTACTTCTGTCTACTTTCATTGTCATTCCTGTGTTGTTTCCAAAGACTCTGTAATAGACTTCATTGTCTCTATGTAAATTTTACAAATAAATTTTATCAAACARCTAAATTATTTAAGCAGCTTATTCATCAGATACATTGTGGAGGAAGCTAATATTGTGGGAGATATTACCTGAAAAGCTGGTGTTCTGTGAAAGGCTCTCTATTCAGAGCTACATGCAAGTCAGTAATTATTAAAGGAATACAGAGAACATCATGAAATAATTAAAAAATAACTTGCCCAGAGAAGGCACAGAGAYATCTGTTAATGGACATTGGCTCTCCAGTGAGTTAAAGCTCTAAAAAAATTGATTAGCATAAAGCTGTTAGCATTTATATTTTARAAGAAATTAGCAGAGGCAAATTCTTCATTAAAGGGAAATGGAACAAAGGGAAAGGAAATCGGAAGGGTTGGGAAAAGAGGGGAAAAGAAAGGAAGAGATGGTGATTAGGAACAAATGTTGAGGTTGGAGTGGAACCATGGAGAGGACATGAGGAAGTGGGATTGATAGCACACCTCGACCCTAGAGGCACAGTTGTGGAATGGCAGGCAAAAGCAATCACAAACAGGGGCTGTTTAAGGAAAGTTGYTGCTCCAACTTCCAGTGGACACTTTCCCAGGCAGAATGGAAGGGCTGATTACATTACTGACTCCATGGAAAGAAGTCCTACTCCACTTCTATGAGAAAGAAGTGGAGAATCTTGTGATCAAGATTAAAGGGCCCTGTCCCCAGTCAGGGATAACCAGGATTACTGGTCTGTGTGGATTCGAGGTCCTGGCACATCAGGCCCACACTGGGCACCAGAAATATCTGTTCTGTTTTAAGCCCAGTTTGCAACTAAGCCCCACACAGCTGCTCACTCACTTCCCCCACCCCAGCCACCCACAGCCCAGGGGAATGGGGTTCAGCATCTGTTAGGGGCTAGTGAGCAACTGTATTGTGCATCACTTGTTTTTTGGGGAGGTTTATCTGTAGAGTTTTTGTATCTTTTTTTTTCAAATCTACACTCTTCTTCTTCTTCTTCTTCTTCTTCTTCTTCTTCTTCTTCTTCTTCTTCTTCCTATTGTCATTTATTAAATATTTATCTCAATCAAAAAAAAACAACAAAGTTTTCCTTTTGATTCTCTTCCCCATGCCACTGGGAGGAGCAGGGAGTGTGAAGTGAGGAAGCAGCTGCATGGTGCTTAGTTACCAGCTGGTTTTAAAACACAGTGTCATACATTTTGTCCCACAAACATGAARGATAGAAATGTACTTCTATTTCCTAAGATTCATAAACACTAAAAATTTCAAACCATGAGTCCATAATAACAACTCCAGCAAAATACATGATAACAGAACTATTATTTGAAGTTTTTTAATAAGCATATATTTTTACTGTGTCCTAAAAAGGTCATGTAATAGATTCATTTTCAYATTTTTTAAGGAAAATTGCAAAGGGTAAACACTTGTCTGAAAAAGACATCTCTGACTTTTCATTTTCCTTTGCAGAAAAATATGCACTTAGATTCCACTTTTCATTTGAGGCAGATTAGACTGTAAGAAAATTATTACAGTAAGACAAGTTGGATGATATTTCTTATGCATTTACCAGCATTATTGGCTTATTATTATCAGTTCATACAGGAAATCTAGCAACTGAAACTATGGGCAGATGGAAAGAGACAGAGAATAAATTAAAAGAGAAAAGGCACTCTAAAGACAGGGAGTTCAAGGTTTTGGGACAAGACCTTTGACTCCACAAGGGACAGGAAACCTRGACTGCAGAGCCTGGAAGGGAGCTGCAATGCATTCCATCTGTGCCCCAGCATGCAGGGCTATGCAACACAGAAGCAGAGGTGCCCTGCAGTTTGGCCTGGACCTCAGAGTGCTGACTGATAATTTACAMAATTAAAAGACAAGGTACAATCCAAAAGGGCAGAAGGACATAAGCTATGAATCTTCAGATAAATTTTTCAAGTAATTGTCTCAASTTCAGTTTGTAAATCTCTAAATTTTGCTGAATAGATGTCAGTATGGAAGAAATAAAAACTTAGCTGGCTCACAGATGTTACCCTTAGTAAGACTTTAAAGAATCAGCCTCTTCTTGCAGTCAAAATATTTGATGTCTCACTCTGTGAAACAATAAAGAAATGATATTGAACTACTCTCAACAGATCTTTTAAGTCGCTTTTAATAAAAGAAGCACTATAAGTACTTGTTCTTGCTCTGCTAAATATATTAAAAGTTCAATTTCTCTCCCCAACATCCTTGCTTCTGGTTTGTGCAATTCTGCTGGGAAGTTCATCAAAGTGACTGACATTCTGTTTCATTGATGCTGGATTACTATTTCAGTAGAAAAGRATATTGTCCCACTGCAGAGGCAAGAAAGATGCACCAGGCATTGTTTAATTAGGCCTTAGGTYCATGGACTCTTGGGAAGCATCAAACAATAGCTTGCCAGCCACACCATCCTTTCTCCCCTCAGCATTCTGCTCCCTATTAGAACATGGATGCATCTCTTCAGCTGCAGCTGAAACTCTGTGTTGGTCAGTTGGAGGTCAAACACAACACAACACTTTGCTTCCCTACTGTCAGGGATCCAATCTGTTTCCCAGGCTTTACTGTAGACATCTTTTTTTTTTCCTCTCTAACCTAATTTTTCCAGAAATTACATAGAGGAGTAACTGATGGTATATTAGAAAGGACTGCAGACCAGCTGAGAGGAAGCTGTACAACCCTCCCCTAAAGAGGCCACATTATTCKCCCAGTCAGAGAACCAAATGTTCCTGTGCCTTTCAACAGAGGAGCAATGGCAATGCCTGCAGCATGCCCAGAACTACCMTTAAAGAGGGATCTGTGGGCAGGTCCTACCAGTTGTCTGAAAGCAGCTCATGTTCATGGACAGGAACACTCCCAGAGTAGAAGCTGGTTTCATAAGCAGACCCTGAATGATACCAGACCCTCCTGGGACTTCAGTTCTTGTAAAAGTGTATTTTCCTCTCAGCACAGTCATTCTATTTTTCTAGTGTCATTACAGACAAGGACATTTGCACACAYCCAAGTTTCTGAGGGATACTGTGTTATTTGCATTCTAAAATAAATCAGAAAATCTCATTTTAAGTACCATAGGTACCCAGAACAGAAATGCATTGACACACACAGTTATGTTAGTATATCTACCCCCGTTTCCTTAGCTCACAGAGACTCACTTCCTAATTAAAAGTAATAAAAGTGTAATTTTAAATATTTTGAACGAAAGRAAATTTCTGTTTGGCAGCCAGTGGGTGTTCAAGGTTGGCATCTCCTGCATTTCCTTTAAACAATACAAAGCTTACAGGGATACACAAAGCAAATCTGGCAGCTGTCTTTTTCTCCAGTTTAATCTAGCCAGAGAATGTCATTGAAGCATTTATTACTTTGCAGCATACGATGTTCAAGGCCATTGAGGACTGGATGACTGGCAATGGCTTCAAAAGAAACCTGCTGGAAGTGGGAATGAACACACACTCAGCAAGTTCCTACAAGGTTTGAAGAGTGAGCTATCAGTTCAGAGTCAAGGACAGGAGCTCTTCTTTTGACAGGACAGCCAGCTCCATGCAATCTAATAATTGACTGCAATGAAGCTGTTTTTCTTTTCAAGTATAAATATAATTAGGTTCCCCACTCTGCAAAGAGAGCTGTAAAGAAGAATRCTACCATAAACTAAAAACTAATTTTATTTATAGTCTTATCTCAGATGTAATTTTCAGTRGAAGATGGAATGTTAATTATATTTACATGTTTGAGAATACTTGTATTGTTTTAATTTACAGTGTTTAGGTATTTTTGAGGCCCCAGTGGGTAGTGTTTTCACAGCATTTTTTAAACAGTAGGAGCTGAAAAAAAAAATGCAGGGTTTTCAAAAGGAAGAGCCAGCCCACTTACATGTGGAGAAACACAAACTGTATCTAGCAGGTGCCAAATGCAAGAATTTTGGCTAAAATTGTCATTTAAAAGAAAAACAGTTTCACAACAGACTGTTCCATGAATACTTTTTCTTCAAGTAATTCTTTCTCCTACACATTGTTATTTTCTGTTACTAGAAAACAGAATAAAAGAGAGTATCTTCAGTCTTGATGAAAATAATAAGCTTTAGTGAAAACCTCAGAGAGCAGAGAAAGATTCTGAAATTTTTGCCTKTTGTCTCACTGGTGTTCTGAATCTYAGAGAACAGCTTAATTTTTAGGCAARGAGATACAGGATATGTAGCACGTACTCTGTTTCCTCACATCTGAAGATGCCCTTTCTGAGTTAGGATTCTCCTCTTATTGACAGACAGGCTTTAGCAGGACTTTTTTCATCAGCTTAGAGCTTAAATCTTGTCTACACAGAATATATAAGGTGTATAAAGGATAAGTGGAATTTCAGAATTTTATTTTGGAATCCCTTCAGGTACATAATCTCATCTTTGAGAATAAGTAACACAGACAAATCTCTTCTGCTGTCTGTACTTGTAATAGGCARATAGTAAAGCTTTTAAAGAGGTGCAACTGTAATCAAACAAGACAAAGCAAGAGCAATTTCCATGAATAAGAAAGCAAAAAGAAAAAAATTCCCTATTTATAATGCTATTACTCGAATTACAAATGCTATATAAACAAGAGAATCTTGATCAGTTCTCTTCTGACAAGGATGCAGAACAGGCAAATGTGATGTGTCTTGCACAAAAGCTTTAGAATGAGACWGAGTTTGACTCCACACAATGGTTCAAATACTTGGTAGCTCCATTTGTGTGTCTGGTGGTGGCACTGCCCACCAAAACAGAAAGTACCTTAACTTGGACAACTGGGTAAACTAAGTCATTGTAGCACATCACCCAGTTTGTTTGATTTGACATCACCCACTGAGAAAGTGCAAAAGACAAGAGTTCTGACATTTTCTGTCACGCTTCTATTCCCACTAATTATTGTTTTGTTATGTTTTAKTTTTCTCTTTCATTAACTTGTCTTGATAAGGAAACACCTGACTATTATTTTAACAAAAATCACAAAGGAATGATGAAAGGCAAGTAGGGTATTATACAAAAAATAAATWAGTAATTAAATTATGTATGTTTTTTCAGTGAGCAGTCATCCTGAAGAACAAACACAATTTGGCAGCCAAATAAAAACTAAACTCTTTTTTTTTTTCTTCCAAGTGCATTTTCTTTGTCTCAACTGAACCTTTAGTACTGACTCTAAGTGGATGACTCACCCTCCATCCTTAAAGAGTCACAAACACTTAATCACACTTACTGCATTTTCTGGCACACACACATAGTTACCCCCTGTCACCTTGTTACAAAGAACAGTTAAATTGAGTAAATAATTATTTTAAATATTTCCATTTAAATCTGTAGCAAGGGTAAAATCATTGTCACCACATCTGAGCTGGCTGGTGATCATTTTTACTTGGTGAAAAAGAAAGGCCAGTATTTATTTATTTATTCAATGAAGGTTACTCCATTAATTGCTGTTCTGTGTCAAAGCCCAGCTGAGCAGGAGGACTCACCACATGCACTACAACCAAGAGCTGTTCTGACACTTCCCCTACAACCACTGTTCTTATTCCCAACAAGCTTGTTTGCAGTAAATRGGATATTAATTTAAATGACATGCTTAAAAGAACGATTATAAYCCCTCTGCTTGAGCTCAGGCAGGAGTTTAAAATAGATTATTCCACTTTTTTTTTCCCCATCTGGAGAAGTCAAGCATAACTTTAGAGACTGAAAATCTGCCTATGAAACTACATGGCTAAAAGGATACAATTTTTCAATGCAGTCCATTGCTTGGCTTAAATTTTTCATATATCAAGATATATCATTAAATATCTAAATCTGAGAAATTGGTTTCTAGTAAAAACCAACAAAAAAAAAATCCAACCAACCCAACAACTTTTTGAAGTACTGAAGAAAATCAGTAGTGTGCTATAGAGCAATCTTCTATATGTAAAAATTCAAGACATTCAGAAKGAAATTCTAGAAAGAAAAAGCAGCAAGAGGACAGTACYTGCATGGGTAYAGCAGAACATTTTAAGACAMAGTRAAAARGCAGSAAAAGAACAGAAGTAGAAAACATCKAATTCAAATTTCCATGTATGGCAGCCTGCTAGCCTGACAACAGCCCACCCAGGATGAGCTGTGAGTGTGGCACTACCATTGCTCGAGGCTGCAGTAACCCTGATCTCTGTGAGAGCCATTCTCTYACTGCTGGACAGGCCAGTCTGCTCCTCATCTCACAACCATTCTACTTCACATCTCACAGAAGTCAGGAGGTCCATTTTCAGATTTTATGAATGGCCAAAAGCATGTTATAGTTGGGTTTTACATTATCTGATGATAAATGCCCATTACTTTRGCACTCTGTAAAACCTGAGGTTTTATTCCCCCACACTGGTACCAATGCTGTGAGCTGGTATGCTCAGGATGTTTGGAAGAAGGAAAAAAAAAAAGGAAAAAGGAACTTTGTTTCTTCTCCATACAATTTTTTTCCATTTTTCTCTAGGAGTGCTTCTAATGTAAATAATGTATGCAGGTAACATAGATAATTGTCTTACATTGAAAAGAATATAAATTTTCCATTTTTCTCTCTCCACAGCTCATCAAACCACAAATAATTGTTTACATGGCAAATAAATTAAATTATAACTGGTCACAATATTAGAAAACATCTYGACTGGATTCTGAACTGCTATTTCCATGAGTTCTGCACATTATTATCTACAAACAGGTTCAACATAGCATTTGTTATGCTTAACACAGTAACTCTCTGTGTTTAAGTTACCAGCAGGGAGAGTGCACATGCACCTTAAATCACCACAAATAATTATGGTAGCCTACCAAAAAATGATTGGCATATGCTTCTTTTGTAATATCTGGCAGTAAATGACACAGAATCTCAAGGGAATTTATGTAACAACTTGCATTTTGTGAATCTGGATCCCTTTTCATAATTAATAAAAATAGCAACATAAGATTACATTCTCTTTATAAGAAATCATTAAAAATTGACTGTAGCAGAGTGCATAAAGAAGAAATGATGAGATTTTAGCTTGCATTTTAGTTGCATTTGCTGTGTTAATAGATTATGAGYGGCTCTAGAAATCTGTTTTTCTTTWTGTTGGAYTATACCACATGTTGTGCACATCAGTGAGCTACATATCTGTAAATACATATATATGCACACATGTAACTGATAATGTAGGGCTTAATTTTAATCTTAATTGTTTGCATGTCATTCTTATAAAAGTAATGCAGTRAAAAAAGTAGCCCTCCCCCTGACACTACACAAAGGACACAGATGAACACCAGCCATTCTAGAAATACCTAACAGCAGCCTGAAGACAGTGGAATGAACCAGCACCCAGGAGGTACCACCCATGTGAAGATGGAAAGCTATATGTAACACCAGAGCTTGGAGAAAATGGTTTTGACTTCCTGAATTGAAGCCCACACAGCTCTGTCCCAGAGACTCAAATCTGCAGCCACCAGGGCTCAGTGATATGGAACTCACGGTGTCACACTCAGAAAGCTTCACCAGTGGAGTTCTACATATGCACTGCAGAYCTTTCCATCTTCCAAAATGAGAACYGTTTTCTGAAACTGAGAAAAGAGTATCCCCAAAGACATCCCTGAATGCATAAATCAAGGCAGCAAAAGAGAACTGATGTGGGGCAATTCCATTTTTCCTTTCAAAAATTTTATTCAATGGTTTTTGAAAGAAAATGTTGGCATGAAGGAGCCTAAGAAAAAGACTTAGAGCTGAATCTCTTTTAGGGGAATTCTGATCTACACCCCTGCTGCAGATGGGTCCTCCCTGCCACTGCCATCTGCCTATAGAGCAGTATCCTCAGCATCAATGACGATATTTTGAGTCCTGCAAATCCTCACACCTGAAGTGTCCTGGGCACACAAAGAGGAACCCCTGCAGCATGGGTACCCTCTTTGATTTGCCTAGGCAAGCTTCCAGTGGCTGGTCCTGAACAGCCTGCARGCCCACACATCATTCCTGCCAGGCCTAATGCATGAGGGGACATTATATCTGACTCAGCACACTCCTGTCAGAATTACTGGGCCTTTGGGAAGCWGCTATGCAAATACCAGCACAATATATGGATGGTGTGTGGACATGATGTATGTAACACTGAGAGGTTACTGCTGGTTACACAATGCATGGGTTCACACAACTCACGGAGTTCACTCAACTGCTGCTATGAATGTTAATCAGATATTCGGTCTCCAATCCACATCAGGACTAATTAAAAAGTGTTATTTACTGTAGAGTGTAAGCTTGCTCAGGCAACTGCCTGACATTAATCAGCCCTTGAATGCTGGAATTTAAACCAAAAATATGCAAAAAATTATGAGTAATGCCAGTTTTATTTAGTGTCACACACTATTAAATCAATGAGGACTAAATGAGCCTTTATTCAAAGATGCTTACAAAAAAAAAAACAAACTGGTTTTCTGGAATTCATTATTGCTTTCAGAATTTTTTGTTGCTGTCAAAGTCAGGAAATTTTTCATGAAAGTTCTAGGAAATGTTGCTYGTTTACTCCTACTAAATTATTTGAGCTTCACGGAAAGACACACRTAATGATCTGGGGACAAATGTCACCTTGAGACTTCCATTTTTTCCTGGAATGGAAACAAATTTTGTGCAAATTCTGAAGTATTTACAGCAGTTTCATTAATTTGCTTAAGTATTGTATTGTATGTCCAGATTAAAGCTCTTTTGTATGAGCACAGATATTTTAAGAGTCTAARCAATAGGATAAGGGGCAATAATTTTAAACTAAGAGGGAACATTTAGACTAGATTTAAGGAAGATTTTTTTTTTACATTTATGGTGGTGAAACACTGGAACAGGTTATGTGATGGATGCCCCAACTCTGGAAACATTCAAGGTCRTATGGTTTACTGGGCAATATCCCTGGTGAGAACTAAACGACCTTTGAAGATCCCTTCCAACCCAAATCCTCCTATGAGTCTAAAGCACTGGAACACCCTGAAAATAAGTCTCATCCTAGAGGGAGTTCTGCTATGACAGTGACCTGGTTTTAGTTGGGTAGAGTTAATTAATTTTTCTCCTCAGTAGCTGTTACAGAGTTGTGTTCTGGATTAGGAGTGAGGATGGTGTTGATAACACACTGATGTTTTRGTTTTTGCTAAGTCATGTTTATCCTAAGTCAAAGACACTTCTTTTTACCTCATGCTCTACAAGTGAGAAGGCCAGCAAAAGAAACTGGGAGGCAGCRCAGCTGGGACAGGCAACCCAGAAAGCCAGTTGTGTCCTGSRTCACRTCCCAAACARTGTCACCAGGACAAGGGAGGTGCCAAAGGGATATTCCACACCACAGACTGTCATGCCCAAGATATAAACTGTGGGGAGATACCCAGAAGGGTGGTTGGTCAAGTCTCAGGAAGGTGGGGTCTTTACTGGACTTTCATGTGCTGCAGTTCTAAATAAAGTTTGTGGAAACATGCACACATATTTAAAACAGAGTTCATACTTACTACTTTTCAGTTCCATTCAAAAGAATACAAATCTTTGCAACAACAAATCAGAAAAAAATTTTAGAATGCATAAAAATGATTATATTTATGTGAAAGAATTAAAAGAGCATAAATAGATTATATAAAAAACACTACAGCAGAACCACAACTGTTTCCTGTTTTTAAGAACAGGTTTATTTGCTTTTAATAAGCTCAAATGAATGTGCAATAAATTGAAAAGATATCAGTAAYCAACTATGCATTTTGAATTTATTTTTTTTTTTACTAGTAGATTTCTATTCATTCAAATGTGTTCCCCTTCCTACATTTCTTGGTTCACTGACATTTCAGGAAAACTGTATCACAAGAGTTCCAGTGAAAAGTAACTTTATTTTGAGTAGACTGTAAATMATTTAAAACTCATACATTTAAATGAATGGAAACCAAATCTTTTGCAGTAATCTATCTTATGCAATTAAGTCCTCCTTTAAATGACTATAATGTTTACAATCAAAACTCACAATTTTCAAAATTGAAGAGTCCATATCTGCTGCCTTAGCTAAAAAAATATGCTGAGTATACTTCTATTTAGACAGCTAAGAGATTATATAGTTCCTCAGACTCTTAAAGGATATTCCTCTACAAAGCTAAATAGAATCTTAAGATCTCCTTTAATGTCCATGTGGTTTCACATCCCTGAAGAAGCAAGGTAGGACTCACTTCATGGAAAGAGAAGAGTGGATAAGTTAACACTGTAAAAGGGTAGAATCCAGAAACCAGCAAAACAAGGGACTGGTCAGTCTTCCTCCAACAAGAAAAAATTACCTTAAAGATCATCTAGTTCCAACCCCCCTGCTGTGGACAAGGATACTTTCCACTAGACCAGGTTGCTTAGAACTGCATTCAACTTGACCTTGAATACTTCAGGGATGGACCATCTACAGCTTCTCTGGGAAACCTGTAACAGTGCCTCACCACCCTCAGAGTGGTTTTTTCCTAATATCTAATGTCAATCTACCCTATTTCAGCTTCAGGCCATTCCCCCCTTGTCCTGTGACTACATGCCCCTGTGAAAAGTCCCAAAGTCCCTCTCCAGCTTTCATGCAGGCTCCCTTCAGATACTGGAAGGCCACCATTAGGTTATCCCAAAGCCTTTTCTTATCCAGGCTGAACAATTCTCAGTCCTTCATTGTGGGAGAGGTGCTCCAGCCCTCTGATCATCTTGGTGGCCTCCTCTGGACTCCCCCCAACAGGTCGATGTCCTTCCTGTTCTAAGAAACCCAGAGCTGATGCAGCCCTGAAGGGCAGGACTCACCAGAGCAGAGCAGAGGGGCAGCATCACTTCCCTTGCCCTGCTGGCCACAGCACTTTGGGTGCAGCCCAGGACAAATTTGGCTTTCTGAGCTTCAAGTGCAGCTGGTTCATGTCCAGCCTCTCACCCACCAGCACCCCAARTCCTTCTCTGCAGRGCTGCTCTTGATGTGTTCATCCCCCAGCCTGGATGGACACGAGGGGTTGCCCAAACACAACTGCAGCACCTTGCACTTCAGCTTGTTAAATTTCAAGAGATTCCCATTGCCCCACTTCTCAGGCTTGTCCAGGTCTTCCTGGATGGCTTCCTGATCTTCAGGTGTGTCAACGGCATCACTCACCTTGAGGTCATCTGCAAGTCTGCTGAGGGTGCACTCAATCCCTTTGTCTGTGTCATTAATGAAGGTATTAAATAGCATTAGTCCACTAAAAGCAGCTGRAGAGGTCTGGGATAAAGCCAGCACGTGGCAGCTGCACATGCAGAAGRATGTGTTCCTTCACCCAGCAGTTAGCAAAGCTTTGGAACCTGTTGCCAACAGAAGGCTGCAGATGCTAAACTGACTTGAATTCAAAGAGKTWCTAAGAAGTTCACAGGAGAGAATTTCACTGAAGCTTTTCAAGCRCCAMAAACAGGTGGTGGATCAGAAAGTCTGTGAGCTGCAGCTGTTAGAAACTGTCAGATTATGGGAAAAAAACCCAAATAACAATGTGCTTGCTCTACTGATACGTATTTTTCTGATCTTCTGCTTTTGGACATTGCTGAAGACAGGATACCCAGAACGGTTTTTCTRTATTTGCAAAGACCTTTCCTATATTTGTAAGTGAAATCTGCAGCTGACCGTAGGTTTTAGCTATGGGTCCTCACCTGGTTTTGGCACAGCWCACCTTTACTTGTGTCACTCAAATGGCCTTGCAGGATGCCACGTTTAGGAACCATATGTAGCTTTTTCAGTACATATATTCCAGTGCCCTAGCAAAATCCATCTTGAATACTGCATTCACTTTGAGAAACAATCAAACCTGTCAAAACTTCAAATGTTCACATTTTTTTCTAATCTCTGAACAGTTTTTCCAAGTGAAAGGAATTGAGAGAGTTTCTTATTTTGAGTTTTAAAGARATCAGTAGTTTTCAAATAGGCAACAAAAATAGTTTMACAGCTAAAACTCCAATATACACCCCAGTAATTCATTTTAACATTCTAATTACTTTGTCTAATATAGCCTGAAAAAAATTAGCCTTTTAAAAAATTTCAAAAAACCCACATTATCAAAGCTTACCAAATATGAAACTAACATAAAAATGACATCTTGGAATCTGAGTATTCTCAAATCTGTAATACTAAACTCTCAGGAATTATAAATATTCACATTTACATAATCATTTGAAAAATTTTTAAAGCAAACTACTGTGCTTTCAAGATCCTTCTTGAAAACAGGAGGTTAAAGCTTGATTAATTAGCTGAAAATAATCAATGGTAAAAAYCCAAAGTTTTTATTGTCATCTCTCCCATCCTGAAGTTGTCTCAAATAGGGTATATATTTATTCTAATCAATAATCATTCAAGAGAAGGAGACTATGAAAGAGGTTTGTTTCATTCACTGTATGAGTTCTAACAAATTAGTATTACCTATTATGAGGCTTTGAAGAATATAATTATAAATTTCAACTGTTTGTGCCAATGCCTCTTGAAGGTAAACTTCCCTCACAGCTACTAATTGGTAATATCAAAGTGCTTCAGAAGAAAGCAAACTCATCCCTTCTACACAAAAGACCTCTCCCCCTCCAGAAACCACCTACCTATCACACTGCTCATCAATCAATGGAAAATAAMTATCTAGCCAGCCAGCATTTTAATTTCTACAAGAAACAGCCCACCAACATAAAACAGCCAAACAAAACAAAACAAAAAGGTGGAAGAAAACAAGGAACCAAAGAGASTTGGAATTGTTTGGAAATTACTACAACAGACAAGGCTCTCCTGGGCACAGTGTGATGCCTTTCTGAACAGATAATCCACTAGCTGTGTAAGGATACTGCACTTGCAATACTRTACTTGCAATACTTAATGCATGATGCTACAACATTATAATACAAATCTCAATCAGCCTTTATTAGTATTAGCATTTTCTAGTAAGCCTCTGGCACCTGAAGACTTCAAAGAGTGCAACCACATTTTCCTATGCTGAGAACATGTGCAAAAGAAGCAAGGATCACTGTCTTGAAAAGTCCAAAATCTAATTTCAAATAGCATGGGTTTCCTGATGGCTTACTTTTCTTTGATGGAAGCATGTGCTCCTGAAGGCCAGGTTTTGGCCTTAAGTTCCTGTCARAGCTGAGATCTCTGTTTGCAAGTAAGAGGCCTGCTGTGATGATGATGTTTCCAAGCCACATGCATGAAGGATCCTATCTCAGTAACTGCAATAAAAACCAGGATRTTTTCTCCTGGATAGGAACTCACTCCAGTTTGAAGTCCAAAGCTCCCACAAAATATTTGTATGAGAGTCACTTTTTAAGTTCATGTATAGCAATATCTTTATTTMATTCATACCTGAAGACACCAATAGAGTCTCACTGATCTTTCTCTCTTATTTTGTACAGAAACTCACATAACCTGAGTGAGAGACTGAAATATTATGGTTCATGGCTTGAGCATTGTTATGAAGGACTTTTGCCCCATTATGGCAAAGTTGTATAAAGAAGCTGCAATGACCAGAGCCCACTCCTCCCTGAATAAGCCTCCTGACTGGGACTTTGGACTGTGAGTTAARCCAYCATGCGTGAACTTGAGATAAAAGAAAGGTGATGTTATTGCCCAATTATCTCAGGTCTAGGGAGAAGTAAATAAGGCTGAGGAAGAATGCATTCACAAGAATGCCAAATCAGAAGCTGTCCCAAAAATCAGCTGTGGCTGGGTTCAGGTAGAGGAGGCCATAATCCACAGGCTCACCTGCTGAGGCCAGGCTTGCACAGGCTCCCACAGCCACGGGGGGAGGTGGAAAGTTTTGGGGGTGTAGTGTAACCTCTGGTCCAAGGCAGTGAACAGCCATCTTCCCTCACACAAACTGGCCCAGTTGTAAAATTCACGACTCCAGGAAGGCCACATCCATGGGACATTCATGTGAGAGGCAGCTGAGGAGGTGTCATAAACCATCAAAGCCCTCCAAAGCATCTCCCAGATTCATTCCTGTGGCCTTGCACCAGACGACAGCATGCCATGCAAAGTGATGCAACAGACCCAGAGTCTRTTGCAAGAAACACTGTCAAATTTGCCCCCCAGGGGAGGCACCTGGGCATTCCCACCTGGCCTAAATCAATCCACTGAACTCCATGTTTTGTGGGAATCTCACCACAGGGAAGACCAGAAGAAGAGGATCAATAGGATGCCATCAGGATCCATGGAGCAGCGATGTTTTCTACTTAATCTGTCTCTGTCACTCTCTTTGTCTCCCCATCACTACCTCTTTTTCTATTGCTATCTGTATCTCTCTCTCTGCCTCACATTTACTGCTAAATACAATCCATACTATTGGCTTTGGCATGTGGTCTCCTTTGAACTTGAATTTGGGCAGAAGCAACTTCCTAATAATTTTAATAAYTGTATCTTAACAACCTATAAAAGTTTTGACCCCATAAAGGATGCTACACTTGTTTAATTATATCATTTCCTGTAGAAGAAAGGTTCTACCTGCCTTTAGAACTAGACACCCAAACAAACATTATTTTTCTGCTTGGTAGGCAAAATTATGCCAAGGTTTTATGCTACTTTCAATAGTAAGGGCTTATCATAACCTTCTATTTTGTCTGTACTTTGCTTTTGTCTGAAGTTCTCTCTGATATATTCCACATCCCACAGCTCCTTCATTGTGCCTTAATGATATAATAKAAATTGAATTCACTGCACAGACTATTACCTTATTCACCTTCCTTCTTCTTTGATTCAGCTTTTTTTTTGTTTGTTTTGTTTTTGTTTCGAGTTTGTTGATTGCTTTTGTGACTGAAAAAAAGTCCATACTATTTTTATAGGATATAAATTATTAGCAGAGATACAAAATACAGCCTGAATTTTTGGTTTCTTTTTTTTCCCAAATGTCTGCCAGCTTCTTAGAATTGCTACTAAAAGATGACAGCCTTGCCCCATTCTTATGTATACTGAGAGTAGATTTAAAAAGYAATGATGGATTAAATAAAAATTCAAAACGCCCAATTTCACAGATGTTTCTTTACCTTAAATTCACATTTTTATGGTAAGACATTAAAATGCACATAATACCTGTTTATGTCATATACTACAGCATTAGGATCCACCASGGTATATTTTGGAAGAATGTATGTCTAYACCTCAAATGCAAAGAAAGCCTTCTTGGGTCATCAACATCTGCAGTGTGCATTAAARGACTACTAAAACAAATCCCAGACAGTCCTCATAGCATTAAAATATATCTACTTAGAGAAAAGCAGGTTAAACACACACAAAACTACACTTCTGTTACTAAGGCAAATTCCCACATCACTTGAAAATAGCATAATATCTTTTCAGGTGAAGTTTCATTTTATAAACAGGAAGTGAAACCTCTCCTATTCTCCATGGAATGCTMTTCTGAAGATAACACCAAATTCACYCTCACATTTTTTACTTCAAGATTATGATGGCCATATAACCTGAATATGTAAATTATGTAACCAAGTCTTAATATGGTTGGTTATCTTAATATAATTTTTATGCACTTGAAAGAGTTTAAAAGCTGTGTGTTAGGTTCCTGGGCAGAGGACTGTGTGTATAAAATAGGAATGCATCTGAGTTGCAGAATCCCCACCTTCAGGGGATTCAAATTATTCAAAAGTCCCACACTAATGTCTCCTCCCATCAGATTCCTGACATAGCCTGGTCCCTGGACCTTGAATTGAGCTGCCTCAGCAGTTGGGCAGCTCAGACTCCTAATGTGGCAACCCTCTTTTTAGACAGCAGAATAGAGAACTAAAAAATTTATACATATATATATATATAAATAAATCATAAATAATTTATAAATAGATAAAAAATACCAGTGGATATGCAGTTAAAAGAAAAACATTTAGGGATTGCCATGGAAAGTGGGAAAGGAATGAATTGTGTATGAATAAACTGAAGAATTGCATTTKAAAATCATTGAAGACTGAGTATTGCAAGGGCTTTTAAAATGAAAAAAATTTCTGGATTGTTTTCTTCCAATAGTTATTTAAATTTCTGAGAAAATGTATATATATTAATGCTCTAAAYAGCATTTCTTCCTCTGTTTCCATACAAGACAGTTTATGAAGCAAAAATCCATTATATGAATACTCTGCTTCTGAGAAATTCAAAATGCTTTAAAATTCCTTTTKAGCAAAACCTGGAGGTAACTGGGCSTTTAAATYCAGACCTTAAAATACTYAGCAAACTGAAGYTATGAATATTTTTGACTRGGTGAGGAGAAAGGCTTTTTCCCTTTTGTCTGCCTGAATCAAATGCTATTTGTCATGGTATAAAGTTTCTCAGGAAAAAAATAAAGGATATCCTTCAGCCTTCTCGTATATGCTGCCATTACTGTCAGATTGGCCTGGTTTYAACACCTTAACCTAAAGAGGCAACTGAACAGTAACCATCTACAAAGATMATATTTAGGCTTGCCTTAGGTTTGTAAGAGACAATGAAATTATAAAAGTCAGTTGATCCAGAAATGATACAGAACAAAGCAGTCTGTTCTTARGTGAAGGTGGTGATGGTGTTGATCAGTAGGGCAGAGTCTGCAGCAGGAATGGAGCATTTGTGTCAGCCTRAAGGATCTCCTTAACCAGCACAGTTGTCATCCTCTCCCCCCTAGACAAGTTTCAGTAGCARCCAATCTTTAGAGAATGGAATGAGAAGCAGTTCTCTTTTACTCAGCATGTTGTGGCCTAGTGAACAAACCCAAGAGATGTGAGAATTTTTTAGAAAACACAATCTTCAGCATTTTCTTTTTAATTAAGGCTCTTTTAGTATTTCATGAAAAATAGAACAGTGTGGTTTACACACACACGTGTGAGGTAGTTTATGAATGGGTTTCTATGCCATATACAACATTAAATCCACTCCCTCAAAATGCACTGTGGCACTACCAGGGAAATATCACATCTCCCAAAAAATAAGTCCCCACAGAACAGCAGTATATTAACTATCCCCTAATCATGATTCAATCTGTAGTGCAAAAAAATTAGCTGAAGTAAAGTTGAAAAGTTTTTTTGTCAATTTTTTTGTTTCCAAGGTTCAAATCTATGTTGGATTTCTTTTCAGAGGCAAGTAGGAAAAGCTGTTTGAAGTGTTTAAKCTGAATCTTCATACAAATTCATGTGCCTCTGAGACATTCAGATTGAACTGTGGCAGTAAGTAACATTTTAAAGGTCCTTAATGAATCAAAGATTCTGGAAACTGCTTTTGCAAAAMTATGTAGCCTGGATACAAGGACTTAGCTTCATTAATTCAAATGTTGAAGTTCTTTCATATTTTAATGGGCAACTCTCAATGGAAACAGTTCCAAAAGAATGGAATAAAAAGGATTATTTTTAATAAAACACGTCATTGTTATTGGTAGAGGTCACAGATAATCACCAAGCAAGCACACCACTGACACCATTTCCAGAGATTGCAGCAATGGCATGTCTCAAAAAACTGTACTGGAAACACACTGGAGTCTCAATTTAAAATCCCTACTGAAGGCAMTGTAATGCTGAATAAGGGTTCAGGACAAAAAATATTTAGGTGAAGACTTCTGAGAAGCCCCTGGAAGATCTGTCAGCAAATGGACAGATCTTTCATTTCTTCATTGCTGGTTATTTCACTACAGCAATGAACCTCTGGCCCAGACAACCAGAAAAAAAAAAAAAAAAAAAAAAAACCAAAAAAAGACTTTTCTGGCAAAAAAAAATCTTTCATACTTTAAAGCCCTAAAGGCACCAGATTGTAAGAATTACAAATTAGGCTTAATCATTGATTTGGTGAACACATGGAAACAAATCTTTGCATTATCTTCAGCTCTTAATGGACAATMCCACTCCATGCAGAACCAACAAACTTTGCTCCCTCACTACTTTGCAACAGTTTTAGTGACAGAGGTCACATTCTAAGTACTGTCCCTTGAAGAGTCTTGAATAAAACTGTATTCAAATAACCCACACAAATGTTTCCACAATTCAACAAATGTATCTAAACTGTTTTTTTCAAAAATTGGAAGAGTCCTGCAATAATATTCCACTTGCCAAGTTTCCACACACAGAAATTCAAATTTCTGGATGATAATTAAATCTCTCTGGAAAAAAAATAACAAGTGACAGAATACCATATAGTAGCAGGTCTGTTGTTATGCCAGCTTTCTCAAATGCTAAGATACCAAAAGCTCCTTAGGGATGAGTTCTGCCTTGGCAATAAATAATACAAAGCAAATAACTGTGTCTGTAAAATACTTCTATATTACTACTACATTTATTATTTTATCTGATCATGAGTYTTATTATGTATATATGTCTTATATACATTTATTATAAAGTTTCTTTACTTGTATTCCTGTATCTTGAATATGAATTTTACTGTAGGCACCCAAATACTTCGTGCTGCTGATAACAGAAAATTCTGCCAACCACAGAATGCATATTCATCACTGAGAGATCAGTCAAGAGTGCCAGAATGCCTTCAGCATGAATGTGTTATTGGTGTAAGAAACAATTATTCTGTGGTGCCCAAACTGTGCATAGCATAAACCCTGATTTTGTGGATATGCCCAGAGAAGCACCAAGAGCAAAAGCATTTCCAACAAAACTGCTTTTCCAGATATTGCTAGGATAACTCGGGAAGAACAGTTTTTTACACCAACACTGGGAGGTAGTAATATCTGAAGATTAAAACTCTATATGTGACCTCAGCAAATTGTTTTATCATATAAAATTAGAAACAAGTCTTTGAATTTAATCTGGTCAAACTTCATGGGAACATACAAATCTCACAAATAGAGTTGATCTGAGTATTTAAGCTGCATTTTGAGGTCAAAATAACCCCACAACACTTTGACAGGATATAATATTTAGCTTTTTTTTTCCTCATTCTTTGACATTTGAGACAAACATCCTATCTCAGAATTCAGTGAAGCTGAAAGAGGCCTAACTTTTGGGAAGTTAATTATTTGAGGCTATGAGCTACTGTGCCTTTCAATTTTTTCCTGATTGTAGCACTACAGAGCAGAGTGTGTTTGGAAACAGACAGTGAATTTAACTGGAGTATGACAAGCAGTAATTTATGCAGGATAATATGCTTACCTAATCTCCTTCATTTAAAATGCACAACGCTGTAGGGAAAACGCAAAACACTTTGAAATACAATAAAAGCTATTCATATTTAATACTTCAAACAAGAGATCTAAAATGTTGCAGAGGTGACAACATATTACAGAAAATGCCAGCATTTAGTCTTGTCAAAYTATGAAATAATAAGCTTCGATTTTAGATTCTCTGAAAAGCCAATTAATTGTGAAAGTATTTCACAAAAGAACTTTGTGCCTCTGTCAGAGCCTAATGAACAAAATAGAGATATGATACATTATTTGTGTATTTTCCAATAAGCAAGTGCTGAAACACAAACTGCAGAGCTTTCTGAGATTACTTCTTAGTACAAGAGATACTGTAAATAAGTTCAAATGCTTTATCCATCATCCACTTAGAGGTACACTAAAAACATCACCATCAGTGATATGCTCAGGTATACCCTCAGTGTTCTGCAGTTCTGACTCTCAGATCTGCAGTAAATTATCTTCCTTTATTTTGCATAGAGGCAAAAGTAGGAAAATTTAAAAAAAACGCACCAAAAAAAGCCCAAACACATAAGGCACATATACCACATAAACCTTCACATAATAAAATATTGTCATGTATTCACACATTAAAGATATGCTTATGAATAAGTCTCCACATACAGCAAACCAATTATATTAACCTTAACAATAATTTTCATGGTCTGATCAGATTCCTACCAAAGGAGAATGTTTTTTGATCTTGGAAACCTAAGAGACAACAGCCTCTCTGTGAATTACTAACTTCAAAATATGTTTCCATATTTTGGCTGTGGCTGCATCTCTGTAGTACCCACACAAATGCCAGCAATGGGTTTTTTAGGGGACCAGATTTCACAACAACAACAAGAGAATCTTTGTTGAACCATGTACAGCAATTTCTACTCAAAATTCTAGACCCTTAAGTAAAGCAGAGTCAAATTTGAAAAATCCCTTTGATTTTTTGCCAGGAATTTTCTTCTAATGAATTCAGAATGTAAGAAAAACAAGACTATTTGATTGTACCAYGCCTGAAAAGACAAGATCCTTTGGAGCATTATTTATGGTTTAGCACATCAACTGATTTTGCTTTTGAGCAGAGTGTAAAACCACTGTAAATGAAATTCACTAACAATTGAATTATTTACCTAGTGAAAACCAGTAATAAGGTAATTCAAATCTAATATTAAAGTCCAACATAAAATAAAGTTGAAAGTATCCATTAAATGTTAGTCTTAATTTTAGGCTCCAGGTCTAGTTTGCCAGTATCACGGACTCATTTAACAAAAGTGTATTTTAACAGTCAGCAAGGTCCTAAACCTATAAAACAGAAGAGAGAACTGAGAAATCTATGGATATAAGAAAAGTTTTCAGGACTCACTCTACATATGTGGTTCCTACACGGTGCAGAGACATCAAATATGATCTCTGACTTTGTACATGAGATAATGCCAAGCAATAAATAAAATCTATTCCATCTGCATTTGTTATTATTAAGACTAATTTGGGACCAAAAAAGACAGATCTGTSAGAAGTGCTAAGGGCACTATTGTGTTTTCTCTATTTCAGCTGCACATTCATGGATGTATARATGAAAAGAGTCTTTTTAAACATCACATCTGGTCTGCAGCTGCATCCATCTTTAAGACTCCAAACTCAGTTTCTTTTTTGGGAAAAAATTACACTGTCAAATTGGGAAAGACTTGAGGGAGTCTTATGACAGCAATACACCTTGAAAAATCATCTGCCAATGAAAGATGRAGATAATACATCTATTTTGTTTATTCAATACAACCCAGATATTTCTTGATTCTGCTATTTGTATTATTTTCTGTATTCAAAGCCTACAATATCAAAAAGAAAGAGAACTGTCCTCAAGTGTGAAAAGCACTTGAGATTTTTTTTTAAAAGCTTTCTGAGAGAGAATAAACATGTTCAGCTGTAGTTGCACAGCTGTATTTCAATACATGAAGTATCTCTAATGCTCTGAAAATGAAGTATTTATGATAAATACCCTTTAATTTTATTTTGCTTGCATTCAGAACAGCAGCTCAAGGGCAAAATATGTGTATGCTTGGTTACAGACAGCACGTGCTTTAGTAACTCTACAGGTATTAATGACAGGGACGTTTGTGATTTGAGGTCCTTCCTCCTTTTCTCTGTCATACCTTATATTGTGAATTTAAAAATTCTTACTCTTAGTTTCACTCTCTCTCACCGGCCTTCTTTACCCACTCTACATATTGAATCAGCACTGCTCTTGGGATCAGAATATAGATATCTGTTCTGGAGGAGACTTGTATCAGCAYCTATAATCTCAGTTAGGAGATAAATATATATACCAGAGGCAAACCCCCCAACATTCTCCATGTCAACATCTKTCATATTTTGGAAATCTTAAAAACAATTCTAATTCAGTGAGCYCTGCAGAACACAGAAAGGAGTAAGACTCAGTAAGAAAATGAGATCTCATGAGAAAGTGGCAGATGTGTCCAGTGCAGACATCTATCCAATAAACAGCCACCTTTATCCATTAGATCATGCCATGTATCAGTTTGGGGACTGTCACACTGCATTTCCTACAATTTACTCATGTCAGGAAGGAAAGGGAGCAGAAAGTAAATAATTTATAAGAATTTCAGCCAGGAGAACCTGTTAATGCACCTGTTAATGCCTTTTTTCCCCTTGCATCAACCAGTTGTTTTTTTTTTGTTTTTTTTTTTCTAGGAAAAGGACAAATCTAGTAGTTGAGAAAATGGAATAAAGGCAACTGAAAGACTGAAAGTCATGCATTCAGGAGTAGAGGTTTGTAACTGGATCCACTGACACCCTAATTTCTGTAAACTTTTCTTCTTTCTGCAAAAAAAGCTCATGGGAAAATGCAGAGGAGCCACTGTATACAGTGCCTTTATTTTATGAACAGTCTCACATTTGGGATTGCAAATAGCAAAATATTCCCAGCCACTGATATAATGGAAGCATTACTATGCTATGTGTTGGGAGGAACCTTAAATAYCATCTAGTTTTAAAACCCTTTTAAGGAACAGTTTCCACCAGACCAGGTTGTTCAAGRTCCCATCCAGCCTGGTTTTGTGTACTTCCATGGATGGGGCATCCACAACCTCTCTGTTAACCAGTTCCAGTGCCTCACCACCCTCACAGCAGAGGATTTTTTCCTAATACATAATCTAAACCTATCCTAGTTCATCTTCCTTGTCCTGGCAATACATGCCCTTGTGAAAATTCCAGCTCTCTTGCAGCCCCCCTTTAGGCACTAGAAGGGGCTCTAAGGTCTCCCTGGAGCTGGAGAAAATACTCCAGGTAGGGTCTCACAGGAACAGAGCAGAGAAGGAAAATCACCTTCCTACATCAGAGGTGTGTAAAGCACAGACAAGGACWTGAATTGCACAGGATAACTGTAATATGCAGCATCTTATGCAATGAAAGTGGTTAAATCTCYAAAAAGATGCCAACATTACCTTTCTGGTTAGGCTTTCTAAAGAGTCAGCTCCTGTATTTTATGCTCATGTACTGTGAGTGCAGAGTCTGGATCCCTCCCTCCTTCAAAAGTATTTTAAATGTGATTAAAAGTGTTCGCTCTGAATTGTTTTGAAGTAACAATTTCCTGGACAGGATTACATTGACAGTTTAAGAAACTAATCTTTTACAAAGCAGATTTTACCTTCGTGAGATTAAATATTTCAAGCATGCAAACCTGATAAACGTTCAAACAAAACCCACAAAATTGAGAGTAAAGCAACCCATGTTATTGTGGATTTTTTTTTCTTCTTTATTGTTATAGTATCATTGCACAAGTATTTTTTACTTTTTTTTTTTAAATTACCATTTCTTCTTCATGGAAATTTAAATTTTGGCATTCAATATTCTTGACTGAAGTGGATCATGTCATTAAGTTTGTTTTTTCTGAGCAGAAACCTTGCAGTCAATCAACTGAATTATTATTTCAAAATAATTAATGCCTTATAAGAACATACTTTGACATCAAAATCAGTAAGAGAAGGAGCTCAAACACAACAGAGTATCTTTCAGAATACATAAATTAAGTTCCTGAAACTACAGCACAAAACAAGTAACAAATTAAAGAGTACTTGTTAGAATGTGATTATTTACTTGTTTGTGAACATCTGCAAATATAAAATGTACTGAAATTCCRTGATGCAGAGTAATAAAATTTAGGAAGCTCTCATTTGGGTTTATACCCAATGCTTTTATGTCAGYGTGTTCTTTTATAAGACAGTGATTCCCATGTGCCTAAATCCTCAGAATGCCTCACCAGACATTACCTGCCAGCTCACAGTTTGCAACATAAAGCTAAAATTTTCGTAATGGGTAGTTTCACTGAATTCAGGTAATGTTAAGCATAAGCAGACATGCCTGCAAAATCTCCAGTTRCATGTACTGAGGCAGAGAAAAGGAGCTTTCCACTTTTCATTCCAATGCCTCTTGCTGATTACAAGTCCTGCAATRTTTGAAAGAGGGTGTGTGCACCAATTTGCTTGTATCAGCAGAGGGATACAGGACTCCAAAGGTTCAGCGCAGTATTTAGCACCATAAAGTTACAACTTAGCYCTGGCATCTGGGGAGATCATAAAAGCCAAAGGATGGAGCAGGAAACTCAAGCATGACCCAGATTAAATTAAACTAGTTCCCCCAGACAGACAAGGCTCACCAATGTGGTTTAAAACTGAGAGACCTGACATGATTTTAGACTTAGAGGGCTCCGCACCATGTGTAAAGCAAGTTTCTTTGCTGGCACCTAGAGTGCAGCTTCCAGCATGTTCCTCAGTGAAATCTACTTTAAACTCCCCAAACCCACCATTTGAGCTCAACCAACAAACAGTAAATAAGAAGCTCAAAGGAATTCTTTAAAGTAATATTGCCACTCCAAAGCAAAACACTAATGAAGACATAGACAYACCTGGTTGGAATCCTGCTGTGCAAATGCTCAATGATTCCTTCAAAGAATTTGAACAGAGTAATGAGGTATGGCTTCCTTCTGCTAAAACTGTATTCCCTTCTATAATCATATATTTCCATTAATTTACCAGCTCAAACTTTTGACACAGTTTCTCCTAATTTTTTTAGCAGTCTGAAAACTATTATATTGCTTTTTGATTCACACTTGGAGMCATTTCAAAAAAACAACTTAACATCTCATTTACCACCCCATGGTCAAGTTATGTTGTACATTATACAGTAAACCCAGCAGTCAGTAATTTCATGATTGAGTTCCTTGAGAATTTTGGGGTGAATACCAATGATCTGGACTGTGAAGACTTGATGGACCATTGCTGATTTATTACTAATAATTTTATCAATTTTTCTACAAAATGTCCTGGTGTTTCTTATTAAAGAAATCCTCATGTATGTAGCCCATAGAGCAAGGTGCTACCAAGTTTTCATGGAAAAATTCAGAATGGTTCATTAAACAGAATCAATTTTTAAGATTCAAATGCAACAGACAAAACCACTTTCTCAGCCCAGCACTGTACATTTAGCTYCTCAGTCTTTCCTTCACTGCTTTCTAATGCATTTATCAAAGTTTATAAAAACCAGATTTTCATCAAGCTATCTTCTAAACAGCACAAAGGCAATCATGGAGATTCTATTTTTGTTATTAAAGAGAGGCAGACAATTGGTCCAAATATTGCTGGTATACAAAATCATGTTTCTTTTACTAGATTGTGGTTTAAAAACGCCTGAGTTCTTAATTTATCAAAATATGAAAGATCATTATTGYTTTTGCAGGTGGATTATATCTACAAAGAAGAATTGAGATAATTAAAGGTCTTCTTAGAAATTAAAGCCCCAAAACAAAGAGTAGTATTATGATTAGCAATATCAGCAAAGAAAAAAACATAGGAATTTATAATTTCTGCTGACAAAACACCAATTGTTACCCACAGTGTGTCAGAAAGAATCCAACTTTAGTCAGTGACAACACCAATGAGTGCTGGTGAGTCACCAGCTGAAGAGAAGGTAATCAAAAATCTGGCAGCTGACTAATAAGGATGCTCATACACTTATTCATACAAAGGTATTATGTAAGAGTCATGCTTTTTGAGGTTGATGGTTGTGTCACTCATATGATGGAGAGGAGTCACAGTGCCAGGCTTGTAAAGCGTGTTTCCTCTCTCCCAGGGAGAGAGCTCTTGCTTTATCTCTCTCCCAGGGAGAAGGACCTTGTTTAAACTTAACCCTCACATCACTCTTGCACACTGGGACTTCCTGCAAGACAGGCTCAGGAGCCYTGAGGTGACACCCAGCAGTGCCACTTTCTGATGGACAGTGTCTCCAAAGGACAGGAGCTTTCACTGAGGGCCAGATGGGCACATCCCATGCAGGAGACAGGAATTCYGCCTTTCTCATCTAAAACCTCTTTTCATCTAGGTCTGATCCAGAGGGACCCTACTCAAGAGAGTTAATGGAACTGGTATGCTCCAGCAAAATATATGCTCCTACATTTCTCCTTGTTCAGAATATGTTCATATTTTAGACAATTACTTGTTTTACTGCAAGTCACTTGCACTAATAAACTAATAAAGATATTCTACCAATTCCAGAATTACGAGAAATTTAYGTCTTCTCTCATTTATAAAAAATCTGCATTTGATCAGTCTCTATTTTTCCTCTTTTCTATTTTCTTATTACTTTAACCCATGTCTCTGTGCCACCACACCACTGCTTGCTGACACCTGCCTACCTTCTTTCCTCTCCTGTTGGTACTCAATACTTTTTTCTGAGTTACTGTACAATTATATTCAAAACCTCCTGTCAGGATGAAAAGTTCTCTCACTTCTATAAACATGCAGATATCAACCACAAGAAAACAAAAAAGGAAAAAAAAAGAAAAAAAGAAAAAAGGAAAAAAGAAAGAAAAAAAGGAAAAAAGAAAAAAGGGTAGTGTAGTAACAAAATGGAAGAGGTGTTTCACAGAAATAGTAAAGAGYTTTATGATCCTCATTATAAGTGAATTACTGAGTTTTATAAATAGTTCAACCTCTTATAGGAAACATAATGAAACGTTTTTAAATTAGCCTTGTGTTTCTGTTGATATACTTCAGAGCAATATTGGCCTCGAGATCCCTTAATGCTTTTTAATAAAGCATACAAGATGAAATAAGAAAAATTAAAAGTCAATTTAAATACACTTAAAAGATTTCAATTTGTACATGTTAGTGGAGTAAATTACAGTTAATGTGTTAAAGTTCTGGGGTTTGTTATTTCTAAAATGATGCAATTAGCCTCCAAGTTCAAACTCAATGTTACAGTACAACTATTTTTAGCAAGTAAAAAATCACTTTACATCTACAGTTAATTGCAGTTAATTTGGCCTTTGAGATATAGCAGTTTGAAAGCAATAATGATTTTTAATGACAATGACAATAGCAAATGCATAAACTACTGAGAGTAAAAATGAAACACCCATGGAGTCCAAGAGTGCCGGGCTACTTTTTTTTTGCCTTCCTCATCAAATTACACTTCAGAAAGATGTTGCAAATTGATGTCTGAAGCAAAGGTGAAAGCATAAAAAGAAATATTTCAAGCACTTCAACTTCTCATAAATACTCTTTCCTTATTGCAATCAGTGAAGTATGTGTCACAACCAAAACAGTTTTAACACTAAAAATCTTGTTTGGTTCCAAGGTCAAGCAGTCATTGCTCTCCACAAGCACACACAGCCCTGATAASTGACACTACTGCACMTGCATCAAGATGAYCTCTGGAGTCCCTTCCAGCCTCAGCCACTCYGGCCWATCCAGCCTGAATCATGCTTTTACCTTTCACAGAGTTCACTTCTCTTCTTGCTCTACTTCCAAGAACACAGAGATGTATTCATAAAGATTTAAATGTCTTAGAAGAAGGAATAMAAAGTACTCCTTCTAAATAAAGAGAGAACACCTGGTTTTGTAGCTTCACTTATTAAAATTTTTGCAAAGTATTTAATAAGTGAAATATTTAAGCAAACATTTAAACAGCTCATCAGAAGTGGCTATGTAATGACCATCACTCAAATATCTCCAAAATTATAATGACTCTTAAAAAAAAAGAACAATAGGAAATACTTTAAAGAAGCTTTTTGTAGAAATCTCAGACTAGAAGTACAAATGATCCTTTAATCCTTCCATTCTTGTCATCCCTTTCATTCAAGAGCAATGGAAGTGTAGGATTCCCATTTCTGTCATCAACATGGTCATGAAGTGAACAACTCTCTGCAAAACTGTATTCAGATCTCCTGTCATATGGCTTCAGAAAAAATCTGAATACAATGAGATTTTTTATACCCTTCCATTCCAACTCAGCATATGCACATAAGTAAGTATTCCAGACTTGGGGAAGTAGATGGGGCTGGCTTTCATTGTATTATCTCACTCATATTATTTCCTCCCCTAGATCACACTTTACAGCTATTAGACATTAGCCTTAGTGAGGGCTGAACACTGAAGGGTGCAGGTGAGCCATAGCTGATAATCCCATCAGCTCTCCTCTATTTACTAGGGAAACTAAAGTGGTACAAACCTGAAAGTTTGCTTAGTGCCATTAGGGGCATGTATAGATCAGCAACAAGACATTTACAAGCATTTTTGAATCCTTGCAGAGTCTAGGAAACAAATAATGAATCTGAAATGCATTTGCACAGTGATCACAGCTTAGTGATCAGGAGTGGCAAAGCTGACAAAATGGAAATGCTTTAGAAGAGTAGTTCATCACAGAAATTTCTTGGTAATGATGATGACATTGGATTGAAACATTATATTGTGGATTTATGTATTTTATATGATCCATCTGTTGCAGCTGTATAATGAAGAGYAACCCAAGGCAGAAGACAGAGTAAGCAGAATTCCCATGCTAGCTAGAGTTTCAGCAAGGGAAAGTATGATTGATAYGGGTCCAGATTCATAACATTTTCACAATTTTTTAAGAAAATTACACAAAAGAAAATTTTCAAATTATTCACTGGCTGCAAGATGTAAAAGGAGAAATATAGAATTTTTTAAAAACAATTTGCTTAGAAAAATAAAAAAAAGATGACAGTAAAAAAATACATTTATGTGCAAATATGTTGAAAACCCCCTTCTTTTCTATGGCAAATACTGATATCAATTGCTAAACTAAAATGTCAAAGTATGTCTTATGATGACCATTTCCATCAATACAACATGGTACAACAGATGAATCAATAAAACACCTTGGAAAAAAAATTTCCTGTTCCACTTATGACTTTTCTTCCTTTACATTTTCTACATCAGTATATTTTCACTAGCAATTGTGATACTGCTTAAATGAATCTCCCATAACAAGGAGGWAATTTCTGATCATTTCTTCACAGCTGAGCCAGTTGAGAAAACAACTTCTACTGAAATTGAAAAAATTTTTAAAAAACCCCCAAAAAATTGCAAGTGATTAATTAATTTTGTCCTTTTTTTGTCAACCACAGGCACTACTAGAATTGAATAATTACTGGAAATAATAAAAGCAAACTAAACTAGCCAATATCAAGCCWCTATTTTGACTTCAAATTCCTGAAATATATTTCCAGAAATACAGATGTAATTTTTAAGAAAGTTCAAACATATGAATAACTATCTAATAAGATTTTTAGATATGTGCTAGCTGTCCTACTACTAATTAATTTACTTTATCTTCTAAAGCCAATTCTCTTTTATCAAATAATACAGTTTTTCACATGGAATATCAGGAAGAGCTACATTCTAAAAAATTAAATGATATCTTATGATAATTATGATACTTACATTATGATARTCATATATAATTTGAGGGACATTATCCCAATTTTGAAGGGCCCAGGCCCAGGAAAAATGTATTTTAAATCATTATTTAGTCTAAGAAATCATACCACTTGTGTTTTATGCCCAGAAATCAATTAAAATTAAAACATATGTTCCTTATAGTTCATCATGTCTTTATTCTGATAMTATTGCAGAGTTTCAGAAATAGTGAAAAAACCCTTGCTACTGAAAGAACAAATGAGTGGGTGGACAGGAGGTACTGAACAACTAATTGGATGGTTTTRGAAAATGTTTTGACATTTTATATCATTAACTTGGGCAAAATTTCTGTTCTTACCAGCCTACACCTATCAGCTGTCTTGTATTTCTAGAAAATCATTGGAGCTTTATTTACTTCTGTGATGTTTTTCAGAATAGTAGATCATTAAATAAAGACTTTTTTAAAATAAGGTGTTTCAAGGGATAAACAGTATCCACTGCCAAGAGATTAGGACATAGCAACTACACAGGCATTTTGCATCCAGATAATGGGCTTCAAAGCCAGATAAACCCTCYTTAAGAAACAATCAGCTACAAGGAAAGTGCACACAAAACAGCACCAGTTCTTCTCTCTCCTACTATCAACACTGTCCAAAATCACTTCTCCCTTTCTTCTGGGGAGGCTGGAAACACTTAAAGATGGTAAGAGGCAGCCAGATCCCAGGAGTGGTTGTTTTCCATTCCCAGCTTTAGAATGTGTGAATACACACTCTTGATGGGCATGGGGATGAACACATACGTGTGCTCATGAGTTTTCACGTGGCTGGCACCSAGATGTGACAAGACAAAGGGCAGAACCTTTTCCAGCACACACACACACAGCTAACACTCCCCTAAACATGAAGCACAGGTGGTGCAACACTTCTCTTCCTCTCTGATCTAGATTGTTGTGGATTTAAGATGAGAATAATGTTGATAACATACTGATGTTTTAGTTGTTGCCAAGTAGCATTTCTGTTAAGTCAAAGACTTCTATTTCCCACTGAGCTGGTGTATAAAATAAAGTAGGAGGGAGCTTAGCCAGGACAGCTGACCCAGACTGCCCAAAGGGATATTCCATAATGTCCCATATATAAGCTTGGGGGAGTTGACAGGGAGGGTCAGATCCCTGCTTGGAGACAGATGGGTATTGTGCATCACTTGTCTTCCTTGAGTTTTATCTCTCTCATTCTCACTCTCTATCTCTCCCCTTTTTCTTTATTACTTAGTATCAGCAATAATCAGTAATAATTGTGTTAATAACAATAGTAATAATAATAATAATTTATAATAATAATAGTCATTATTAATACTAATAATAATAATAAATTTTGTTTTCAAATATTGAGCTGCTCTTATCTCAGACTTCTACTTTTGCCTTTTCTTTTCTGATTCTCCTCCCAATTTCACCCAGGGAGAGGAGATGTGAGCCAGTGGCTGTGTGGTATTTAGTTGCTGGCTGAGGTTAAACCACAACAATTCGGTCTCCACTGTTGTGTGCACAAGGACAGTAGAAAGACTGGTAACATACGTGAGTAAATACTGTCAAAGAGAAATAAAAAGTGGAGCCATGCATTCCTTCTACTGCCTCCTCCAGGTCATATTAAGGAATAATGGACAAATGCACTGTAGGAGTTGTTGTATCCTGTGCATTAACTCTGTGCTTCACCAGAAAGGTCTTTAAACCTGCTTAAAACACTGGTAGAGATCGTAAACTGAAAGTAAACTGACTTCCCCTTTAACATTCTCCAGAGAAAAGTGTAATTTCATTTTCCCCCTAAGGGGAACCTCTTAAATACTTTATGATAGTYTGTTTTATTAATAAGATTCCTAGATAATTTGAAAAATCCTATTATTCATTATTGCAACTTTATCTGGTAACTGCCTTGTTGTATCTTCCATTAGTTTTCAGAGCTTGTGGTAAATTCATTCAGTTCTATGCCTGAAGAATTGCAAATTAACTTTCTCATCCTTTTTATAAAATTTAGTAATTTTCMTGTATTAATGAAAATGAAATTTCATTAAATGTCTAAAGTTTCATAAAATAGGAAGCATTAAGGCTGGTTCACTCCATCAAATTATCTGGTTCATGAATAGTATACACAAAAGTCATATTAAGCAGGAAGGTAGCAAGTCTGCAAAGACTTTGAATTTATTCCTCTGTAAATACCAATGTTCTTTAAAGGCAAAACTAATTTAACAAATACTGAAGAACAGGTGGGAAGCATTTATGATGTCTTAGGACTACCATTAAAGCATGACAACACTCWATTATTACTAGACATCTGTTTGCAATTCCAATATCAAGTAATTAATGAAAAAAATCCTTTYCTAGGTCATTACATATTTACTATATTATTATCCATTTGGTCTAATGCTGATATAAGTGGAARGGAACTGTGGAGCTAATTACTGCTCAGGTCTCCAGAATCTAACAGTACAATACTTGACAACAAATGGAGAGAATTAATGCCTAAAGGGCAAAGAAATAACTGTTTTCCTGTTTTGTGCCAGGAAAGAGGAACTTGATAATTCTGGGGTGATGACAAAGTAAATTGCAYAAATAAAAACCAACATAAAATGTAAAGTAGGTTGTGTGAACTCTGGAAGACAAAGCATGAGGAAAGAGGCATCTCTGTTGACAAGGAAAGATGTTAATTTTGYTGTCAGCTGTGATGTTATTGCAACTCAGGGAACAACTGAGGAAGAATGAGTAGGTAAAGTATCTAATTCTATCAAGGGTGACTCTCTGCAAGTAATCACAAACTGCAGCAAGGAACAGTCAATCAAAATCATTGCTGTATATGCCTGGAGATTGTTCACACAAAATATAACATTAGTGAATTTGTAACAGGCCAGGYTGCACAAGGTTCATAATAAAAATTACTCAAGTTTGGAACTGTAAGACAGAGACAGAAAACTTATAACTGGATAAAATACATTCACAAAGAACACCTTGAAGTTTTTCCAGCAATTTCATACAAATACAATGTGTAGATTCCTCCTGCATGATCAAAAAAGAATGCAAAGRAAAGCTTGATGCAGTCTCAGGAAAGAGGTCAGAAGAGAGCTCAGGTATAGTGAAAAAAATCTTATAGATGTCAGCTAAAGTTAACATTTATAAGAGCCTTAACAAATTAAAGACAGTTCTGGAACAGTGCTGAGAGACTAAGAAATGCAACTCATCAGCTCCTTCCATCTAGAAATGCAAACAGAAATTTGTTATAAGCTAGTTGCCTTAGCAACAGTACTACAAATTAAATGCTGCAAATGCTTGAGCAATAACTGAGGTTGTAGCCTGGCAACATGTTGCACATGAGAAGCTCCTGATCTCAACCTCAGTGGCACAATGACCTCAGAGCAAATGGCCACATTTCCAAGGTTTAGGCTAAATGAACACTTCCATGGAAAATGCAATTGAAAAGATTTCTCAACAATCACATGATACAGTATTAAAATTTATACACTGCAGTGAGTATAATAAAAATAAACTTTCAAAACACAGGTCTGTGTCCACCTGGGGGTTTTCTGCCACAACCTTTTCCCTACATGGGATAGTGATGAATACCACAGCATTAAGAATGCAGTGGTTGCCAAAAGTGTAAGGTGATAGCACTTGATCTRTGACCTCTGATRTCAAGTCCTGTGGTCACTACTCTGAAWGAAACCAGTACTCAACAGATCCACACTGATTATGTACTAATTAAGCACAGCAAATAAACCAACAATTGCTATAAATATATGTGAGTGTATCTATATGCATGAGGGCAYAGGTACAATGTAATGAGAGAAGTGCTCAGGAGGAAGCAGAGAATTCCATTGCTTCAGGGAAGTATTTCAGTATTGCTGCAAATTTTATACTACTTTCTTATGTGTATCCCAATTTATGTCTGTACCTCTGGTTTATGTACAGCATTTTCCTGCCTCTTTAAAAGCACCAAGGTTACACCCAATGCTGTGAAAACTAAAAAAACCAGGAGGAAAAATCCAAAAGAAAATCTTTCACATACACCCTTGGAACATAAAAAATCCCCATAGATAAAGACAACAAAACTACATAAATATCTGCTAGAAAATRAAGAAAAAGAGATAAGGGACTCCTGTAATCCCACCACGAAGCCAGCTCCTGGTCTATAATGGATCCAGTAATGGAATTGGTAAGCCATTTCACTATATTCTAACTAAAGTTATCAATCCRTTGAAAGTTTACTGTACTTGTAGTATTACAGATATTGAGTTGCACTTTTTTCACCTCTGTTGCTGTCTAACTCAGTCCTCTAGCAGAGACTTCTGTTTGYAATACCCCATCCAGTGCTGCTATGGAAATGGTGACGGTGTCATACCCTCAGATTTACAGCTRATTTCCAAAAAGGAAAAAAAAAAACCTTGTCTGTCTGAAAACCTGTTTTAAAGACTGCTACTTCTGGCTTTTCATAACAGTAGCATAGAAACCCTTTGAAAGATATGTTAGTCAGAAAACCATGTCAAGCTATAACTGATAAATGTTGAAATCCCCTGAGAGTTCTCATTTGGTATTTTTTATAGGAGTGACACCCCTTTGCAGTGAAGYAGAGTACATCAGCTGTGCACTCCTTGTGCAGAGAAACAGAAAACYCACTGACCCTGTAACATCTGCCTACAGATTATAGAAGACACCATCATTTCTGAAAACTGCTATTTTGAGACTGTAAAAKGTTGCAAGCTATAATTTCCATGTTTAGCATAGAGAGAGGTGATAAAAGTGGCTAGGTAGAATTTATGGAGTTTGTTCTGACAGTCTCTGTGCAATTTCCYATTCACATTATTTTCAATTATTTCCTACTTCATAAGATAAATTGTACAAATTTATGGGAGCAGACAGAGTACAAAGCTGTCTTTGCTTCAGATTACAAGGTCATGTTCCATAATTACTTAATGTTATTGCTTTTAGAATAACCTATGCAGAGTTTGTGTAAGAAGTAAATCTTACTCCAATTTTTCTTCAGTAGAGAAAAATCAGAGATCTTATTTTTTACTGAGACAGCCCACAAGAATTCACAGAAAGTAATATTTTATTCTAATAAACTACAATAAACTAGAGATTCTATGTAAAACTCAGTACTCTAAGACAGTTTTTTCTTTTTCCTTTTTTAATGMTTTTAATGTATTTTTGCAAAGAAAAYGCAATTTAACMATCTTTTTAAATCAGGTGAGGCTACCAATGWCCATACCTTGAAAAAATCAGATAAAGCAGATGTATGAAATGGAAAGGAAATAATCTGCACACATATTCAGTTAAACACAAAATATTATATAGATAATACTTAAATATGTACCTCTCACTCTTTCTGAAATCAGTATCTGTAGATTGGTTGCCTAGGTCTTTACACATACCATTATACTATCACTTATTTTAAGTTGACACTTCACTATTAATCCTGCTTAGGTAAACGGTATTAAAAAAAACAAAAACCCAACCAAACAAAAAAACACCCCTAAAAATAATTCCAATGCTGTTTATCCCCATTTTTCTCAGCATAATAATGGATTACCTTATGTTAATTTCCTGTGAAATGTTTACCTCCTACATCCCTGGCATTTAGCTGACTGAATTCTGCTTAGAAAAGATTCTAGAAACTATGCCTGGAAAGCAAAGAAACATGAAAAGAAATTATCATGCTACAAATAGAAAGATTAGATGAGATAGAGGGTAATGGATTGAGTTGTCCCTTATTTATGCCAATAGCCACTAGGAGTTCACATCCTGACACTGAAAACTGGCATTCCACACTGGAGTGCAGAAGCATGCAAAAAACAATACCCAGGGGGTTTATTTTTTTTCCTTCTGTTTTTGAAACATATAGATTTCCTATAAGTCATTAATATCTAAATAGTAGTCTGAACCATAGAAGTCATCACACATACTTTGACACACATCTGAGTCAAAGAGTTTTCTTTCATCATCCCTCACACATGAATCATTTTCCTCTTAGAACAGCTTTAGAGAAGTTGAACTTCTTTTGAGTGGAATGTAACATTTCCATGCCACACACAAAACCAAAGTAATTGGAAAGTTGCCAATTAATTGCATACAACATCTGCCCTTAATTGTGATGTACAATGATCTTGACAATAAAGTCTCACTTGCTGAGACTCAGCACTAATTGACAGTGTGTTCCTCTGAGCTCCATATTACTTTTAATGTCAGATACTTCTGTTGAAAAACACCCCTTAAAGTCCTCAAAAGTGACTGTGGATGCTAAGAAAGCTGTCTGGGACCAAACTGACTAAAACACAGATTCCATCTCAACTCGAGACTCAGCCCCATCATCAGGTTAATTTAATTTGTGTTGTTTTCTTTACTGCTGACTGGGGAACAGTTAATTTCAAATTGCTCTAATTTGTTTGTGTCTCAAAGTAATTTGAAAACAAAATCAAGGGAGGTCAACCTAGTCTGCCTGCATAGTGAAAAGTCTTATGGCATATACCATGTTTTTAATAAAAAACATTTATTAGTTGTAGCACTGCACAGACACTGACAATGTGTTTTAGGGGAATGCAATGGAAATTCTTTCACCCTAAAGGTAATGACTGGATCAAAGTTAAGATGTACATACAGCTGCTCCTGAACCAATGTTTGCTAAAACCCAGTTATTTTATTTTGGATCCCCATATTCTCTGTTGGCCCAGATGCTGTGTAGTTCCTGGTTATCATGTCCTCCCCACCTCACCCTACACTACATGKATCTATGCAGTTACAGKCATTTTGCAYAAAATCCAAGCTTTYRTTTATAMATTWAAAAAAAWAAKAATATAAATGTCAAGGAGACCCACAACCACACTCTTTGATGTATCAGCATTCAGCACAATAAAATCTGTTTTTCTGACTTTACTTCAAGGCACTGCTTATTACTAATGTAACCAGAGATGCATTTCTTTTGTAAAGCACTGATTGGATGTTTCTTCTGACCACACTCTTGGTTGCACATAAATTACCAAGTAACCTTGTACATTCACACCTCAAACAGGCATATTTTTATGTTTGAAATGTTTTATATCTCCAAGCATTGGACAATTGCTTATGCTTTACTCTCACTACTTGTTTCAAATGGTATGTCTTTACCCAACTGCTTAGCATTTCTTAGAAACTAGCAAGGGTGCCCAGTACAATTATTGTCAATTTTAACTTTTACTCATTGTAAACCTTTGAATGACTCGTTTCAATTTTGCCAGAATTTACCACTCTAATCTTGTATCTGACAGTCTTTTTCAGCTGGAACCAAACACATTTGAACACTGACTTACAATGTCTTCTGAATCTTACCAGAAAGTATTRAACTACAGGACTCATTTTGCAGTGCAGAGAAAACAGACATATGACATAAATGTAGTAAAAAATATTTATGCTTTATGTGATCATTTATTTCTAGTTATATAGAAATATATAACCTGAAGAAACTTTTCAGAAAAACCTCAACCTGTTGCTTACCAAATTGCAGAGAATAAAAGCAGAGATATAAAAAGAATAAAAGCATTCATCAAACAGTGTGTAACTACATCATCACAACAACCTTTACTTTTGTTAATAATTATATTACAGTGTCCTAAAATCCTACTCCAAATAATGCTGGACTTTTCAAYTGAAAAACTGTTCAAGAATATGACAGGGCTACTTTACAAATTGCATCTTTTGTCCCTGGTAAAGAAGATTATTACATAGATAATCACCTCAAATATTCAATTATTTTAATTTTTGCAACAGAACAGAAATGACAGGTATTTTGCTCTAATTTACTGCCACTCTCAGATTTTCAAACATCTCTTCAGAAAACTGTGGATAAATAATCAATGAAGGAGGAAGTAGAAAGAAGTAATTATTTAGAGTTTTCAAGTATAGCTGTTATGCCTCCCAAGAAAATTTTCAAACATTACTGCACAAAAATAAATGCTGAATTTTGCTGCATATAGGTAGAACCTCATAAAAGAAAGGCCTTGCAAAATCAGGCCTTGCTCTTTTCGCTGAACAGCTAGGCTGTTAAGTTCCCATGAGAAAAGAATCATAAGAATGAGAATCAGTTTGCATAGCAATCTGTTCTCGTGAGAAAACAGTTTGCACCTGTAGAAGTAAGTCTATCCCATGAGAATCCATGAGGAAAAAAATGTAAACATATCTAGAAAGAAGCRAGTTTGACAGACATGTACAGTGACCATTACCAAGCAATGAGTTTCAATAGATTACTAACCAGATAGATTCATACACAGTGCATTCTGCTGTTCCTATAAATACGAGGTATGTGAATAAAAATTCGGCTGTCCTGCATGAAGAAACAAGGGTCTCTGTCTTATATAAAACTTCTCTCACAGAAGTTTTTCCTCAGTAGGCAGTAGGACTTGGTTTTCAAGCTATTGTCTCATCCAGAAACTTCTCAGTTGTTCAGGAGCAGATAAGGGGCTAAGAAGAAGTATAAGAATTTTACTTCTCTAGAGAGAACGCGACAATACAACTACACTGAACATCATCAGAACTTTTACATGACTCCACACACCATTAGAACTTTTACATGACTCCACATACATTCAGYATGCCAAGCCAAATTTACAATGTTTTTTTGTGAGGAAAATAAAAAAACACAAACGAACCCAACCCAAAACTCACATTGTAGTTTGTCTGACTGCCTAAACATTCCTTCAAAACCATTTTGTTAGAACTTCCGCAATTGATGCCCATACTTACTGAAGCATTCCAGCATAAGAGTGGTAAAGACACTATTGCCATATTTTTAATCAGAAACAATGAAATGTTAAGGATCAAAACTTGAGAAAATAAGTAAAACTCTTTCAACATTGACCTTTGGTTCAAACGGACTCTTTGTTAGTCTTCAGTAATTTCAATACTCAGGCTTAGCCGTATCGATTTCCTMCTCACCTTCTAGTAAATTTTTCTGGCCCCTATATCACCAGTCTATTTTTACAGAGGAATCTAAGCCAAAAACCTTGATAAAAGTTAAAATAAATTATATTTACCACTCCAATTTTTGCTAATTTCATATGGATTCATGAACCAATTTAATAATCTTACACTTCCACATGGATATTAAAAAGGCAGATTAAAAAAAATTAGAAGAAAACTTACTAGGAAGAAGAATTGTTAAAAACTATTTTGAAAGCATTCAATGTTTTGGATAATGTAATTTTAGGATGAATAGCAACATAAATGCAATAGGAAGAAGTGTGTCACATACATAAAATAAATTTATTCAAGGCTGTGAAGATGTCAAGAAAGAATCTTTAGAATTTATTCTAAATCGATGGGATTAGCATATAGTTTTGTGGTTTAATGGAAATACATGCTCAGACACTGCATTTAAGGTGCAAGGTCATAAGTATTTTGAATAAATAACATCTTGGCAGCAAAACATGTATTAAATGTTTAAAGGTATGAAAGCCAGTCATGACATAGTGAAGACATAAAAATCCTCTGCCCTCCCTGCTAAGTATCAAGTGTTTTTCTAGTAGGTTTTTTAACTGATAAAGCTAAATGTAGGAGACAATGTGTCACTGCAACTAGAAACAAAAATTTCAAAAGATAATTAGATWAAAAAAGGTCATCTTTTAAGAGGCCAGTGATTTTTATTGGGAAATTAAGTTAAAATGTTGAAATAATTTATCCACCTTCTTCAATAAATTAATAAATAGTGTATGGTGAGCTAAATAAGGACCTACATTTTTCATTAAACTACCTGCTGCTCAGTTGCTGTGGTCTAGAAAAATAGGAAGGTATAACTAAACTTTTTTCATTACTGGTTTTCGTATTATATTAACACATCCTCTGCTTTAAAACACAGCTGATATTCAGCAGATTAATTGGCTTTATTCAGTCTCAGCATTTTATTAATTGTTCATGGAATTAAACAAATTATAAATCAGTAAATGCATTTTCTGTGAAATTTTTAACTACAARTWAAGGCTTTTTACTGCTATTTCAGCTGACTGCAAAAATTATACTGTCCAACATGTTGAAGCAGAGATAATTCCACTTTTAACTTTTAYATAAAAATTGACCACAATTGCAGTAACTGGAGCTCATTACTTCCACGTATTTTGTTTCACTTGTAGTCACCAAATTAAATCTAATGAAACCTTTGCTTAGGGTGATTTCACTAGGAGCCATAGTATAAAAAAATTTATACCTTCTTGCAGACTTGCCTGTCCTAAGAAATTATCTATCCAAAAACTCACAAAAATCTCCCCCCACAAAAAAAAAAAATAAAATGAACAATAAAAAGTATGCATTGGAACAAAACTCATTATTGGAAAGTAAAGAAGAAAATTCCATTAAAAATTATCTGTATATTTAAAACTTTGATTGATGTGACCCCAAGCAGCATGATCCAACTTTGAAGTTGGATCTAACTTTGAGGTAGGCCCTGCTGTGAGCAGGAGGTTGGACAGGCTGACCTCCAGAGGAAGTTTCCACCTAACAACCAAAAAAAGAAAAAGAAGAAGGAGAACTAAATGAAAAGAGCAAGTGCATCCTTATTAAGCTTTCTACCAGAATGTAATATGAAGTTGTATTAATTTCAGGAAATAGAACAGAAGTTTATATACCATGTTTTTAAAGAGACTGATGTTAGAAGTTCATTTTCTCAACAGTATTTCCAATTCAATGTGGATTTATTAGCATTAAGCATATCACAGTCTATCATCAAGCTCTTTTTTGCAATGTATGACTGAAAAAAATCTTCTGTCCTTGCTAAATAAAGATCATTGGGTCATCAGTCTTTGCCTGGGCCATGTTTTTATTTTTATTTACAGAGTATTTCTGTCAAAATGGTTGACTTAAAWTTTTCACACATGTAGAGAGGAAGCAAAGTCCTGTGAAATGGAAATCACTTTGACATAATAAAAACTGAGAAAACCCAAACTGAGAACTCAAACATCCAGCCACTGCTGTTTACTGAGAATTCTGTAGATTCAATTAAAATGCAAGAAAAATTTCAATGAAAACTTGAAATGTAGATTAAAAAAAGAGAATGCTTTAAAATTATACAACTTGCAGCAAATTTGCACAATAAAATTATCCAAATCCTATAAAATTATTTTAATGCCTGCAGGAACATRTAATATAATGGATAAATGCTTAATATTATTAAATTGGGTAACTTTTACGATTAAGTCATTCAATTTTGGAATTCAACTGCTTTAGTCAAAAAGAAAAAGGCCTCTACTGGTTACAATAGAAGATACCGACTTCAGTTATGGGGAAAGTTGTTAACTATCAGAAGATAAACCTTGGATGCTCAGGACATTCTTGTGTATTGTAAAGAGTCATAAAATTGATGTGATGCATTTAATTTTTGTTCTTTTCGGGCATGGTTTGCAAAAAGCATTTAAACATGACACCAACTGCACTTGGGTTGCAAAAATTCACCAAAACCTGAAATAGTGGAGTGGTTTTGCCACAGCTTTTCTRTAAAGAGTGTTTATCTTAGTGTGCAGCTTGTTCAGCACACACAAGTTTATTTGGCTCCAAAATCACCTAACTTACTGCTTTTCCAAAATACTACTGAAATAATAGCAAGTACTTTGCTTTTATTCCATAATATTCACAGAAACATCGCAGTAGGGATAAGAATGGTTTCTTTTCAAATTTGTGATCTCCTGCTCATGAAAATGCTAAGTCAGCATTGTAATGATTATGACTGATGTCCTCTCTATAGACAAGACTCCTCTAAGTGTACTACAAAGACAGTACTACAAAGATAATGCTTCCTGCTCCAGTTCATCAGCCCATAATACATGGTGAGAGAACCCTTTTAATTGTTTTAGCTCTCATTACAGAGTGATAACCACTGCTTTGCTCTCCCTGTATCCTGAAAAACCTTAGTGACATCTCAGGTATTACAGCTGGGTTGAATTTAAATTATTTAAACCAATTTAGTTCCTCCTCTGACAAAAATCCCCCTTTTGTGGGGGGAGAAGCCTTAATTCCTATGTGATCATTTTGGGCTTTTCCACAGTTTTGACACATCAGTAAACCCTTCCATCTCTGCTGTTGGATGTCTCTCTATCTGCTACATCCACAGAGATGGCAGATCAAAGCACCACAYTTGTACACCACAAATATTGTTGTGCTGCTCCCAGGCTTCTCTCTAGCGAGCCTGGTTTATCCTTTTCCCCATTCAAAACCCCTTTAAAGCTCTTTTATTGAGTCCTCCTAACTTCTGCACAAAGATTTTTTTTCCATTTGAGACAGGTGTCCCGATCTGTTACCAGCAGGTTCAGTGTTGTGTATACTGACACATGATCAAAAATCTAAAATTCTGCTGGTGACACCCAGCTTGGAGCCAGGTATTGATCTGCTGTTCCTTCCCTCATCATTCCCTGTGCCTGAAAGGATAGAGGAAAACATTTCTTGCACCCCTGATCCCCTGCTTAGTCATCTCAAAGACCTGAAGTGTCTCTTGATTGCCCTTGGACATTTTGTTGCAGTTTTATCACTGCCTACCCGAAACTTCAAGAATGGACAGTAATCTGAGGGCTGTTCCAGGGYAGGAAGTGTTATTCTTCACATCTGTAACCCAGGCCCTAGAGAGGCAAGAGACTTCCCTACAAAGCAGGCAGTGTCTGCATCCCCATCAGAAGTGAATTTCCAACGACAAACACCCCTCTTTTTTCCTTTATGGAAGCAGTTTGGACACAGGACATTGACTTAACCTCGATGACACCTCCAAGCCAGATGAAGCACTGTCCTGGTAATCACTCATTTCCATTTGCAGAGCCTCACAGTGATTATGCCAGGGCACCTCAGGAGGTGGAGCAGTCTCCAGGGTGCTCTGCTGTGGATTGTGTCAGCACCAGAGCTGCTCACCTTGGTGACTGAATTTTTTTCAATAAGATTCCCAGTAGTTTACCACTTGCTGAGTTTCATTTGCAAACTGCGAATTTTTAATGGGAAGCCAATTTAGTAGGACTGGCACAGCCACTTGGAATAAAAAAAAACCCAAAAAACCACTTGATCAAAGGCACTGAATTCTGTCCCACTTAAAGACACAGAGGGCTATCCAGAAGTCTTAATATAGTTATTTCAAACTGGTAACAACCCATTCCTTTAAWGATGCTCATGAAGTGAACATCTCACTCTCATCTGTTGCTGCTGTCAGGGGATATTTTGGTGGAAACAGCTCAGATACAGCCCTGTTTATAGGAGAAGAATAAAAAATTCCWGTTACACCTGTGAAATACAAAATAATTTSTTGTGGCCTCATGCACCTTTAAAAGCAGTGATTATTGCTCTGACACAAATATTTTCTGTTTGTTTTCCTTGGGGTGCTTACATTTCAGTGCTTAAAATTGACATATGCATATACTCTGTATGGTTCCATGAGAATTAGTGGAGAAAAGCTCTGTAATAAATAATAATCTGTCACCTTTGTGATTACATTTTGAGGCAAGTTATAAGTGAGCTTGTCATAGTCTCACGACTAATTATAGGTCAAAACAGCAACATATGTAATCTCACAKTCACTCTGACAACATATATGAGGGTTTGTGTTCTGTACAGGGATTTTATTTCTCTTCTGGAGGTTGTACTGGTGAGCATTTACATCTCASATGGTATTMTAGCAGAAGTACATTGGGGGAGTATGATCCCTAAACTCATATCAGCTCTCTTGTTCTTGCAAGCATTATCAAGAATAGCAGGGGTTCAGTTTTAAATTTTTCAAATATAAGATGCCAGAGGGCTTTTCAGACCTCAGCTACTACATTTGTAGATACATCACTTTAATGTTATTGTTATCAACTTTCACAGCTCTTTAATCAGCACATCAAAATACTCCTAAGACCCAGAGCTACTTCTTTCCATAAGAACAAGGACTCACAAGCAGAAATGAAACTATTTCACATAACTACTCCATAGCAGTTAACTTCCACACACAAAACCCTTCTGTACATCTCAAAGGTTTATAGCACTGTTAAATATTTTTAACTCCAAAAACCTAAATTTACAAATTCTACAGTTTAAAAGAGTCTAATTAAAAAATAATTAAAAAAAAAAAAAAAAAAGCCTGTTGTTAAAAGATGGGGGATGGGGGGCACACTTTTTATTCCTTTCTGATTTTTGTTTAAGGGAAAACTAACATAACAATAAATCAATATGATAACATTCAAGGTTAATAATATATAATGTGCCTTGTAAATAGCTRAATTAAATGGGTTGTTTTCAGAAAATACCCAATAGATACCAAGGTTGCTRAAGAAAGCAACTCTGCAATCTCAGGATTATAGTACACCCTCTAAAATATATTATAGCTTTACACTCTCTGATTTTTCTCACATTTCAGAACTATAGTGAGTWTCCTGAATATTGTATTTTTCTTAGAATTATTAGTATTTCCATTATTTTTTTTAGTCTTAAATAAATAAAACAATCTGGTGACAATCATTAAGTCACATCTGAGATAAGGGCAGAAAGAGCAAAAATCCTACTGTACCCACAAACTTCCTCAACCCTCTACAAGGCTAAACACTCAGAGAAAATATACAGGTTTTATAAAKGTTGCAGAATTGAAAAAAGGAACCCTTGCTGATCACTGTTTAACACAGCCTATTCAAAYCTTATCTGCTATATCTTTGTAAGGTTTTGAACAGAGTAGCAAATGCRTAGAACATAAGCTATTGAATATTTATTAATTAATGAATTAGTCAACAAGCTGAAAACACGGTATTTCTCTTGATGTCAAGTTTTTAAAAAATTGAGACTGTTTTTCATTAAGCCCACTTAAAAGAGAAGAATAAAAACTGAGTCCCAACTACAGTATCCCAAACCATTATGATGCTGAGAATGAATCTCAACTTTTAACTACAACTGAATAATTTMATTTGTATTGTACTATTCTTTCTAGTTTTCCTAAGATATAATAAAATATATTATTCAAGAGTGATCATGTCCTGAAAAGTTTTAATTTTTTTTAAAATTGTGTTCTATCTCTATCTAGTTTTGCATTTATTTAGAGTAGTAATTTTGTTTCAGTGGACAACACTGGACATCTTGAATTCTCAAATGAGAAGTTTAGTCCTTTCRCATAGAACTGTTAGTGAATTAGTCTGAAACTGCTGTATTGGCCCACTTAATCTTTCTTTACCRTGAGCAGAATTCAGCCTGAGAATGCAACAAAATATGACTGCCATAGCTGGTAAACTTCCATTTCACCTGAATGTGTTTGAATGGGCCTCAAACAAGGAACACCAAGGGATGATGAYAGCTTGCAGCTGAGAGGAACATGGAAATCACATCTGGAAGGMACATCAATAGAATGAAGGGAGAGAAAAAGCTCTTAAAAGGACAAAACAGTTTCATGGATACTAAAATGTTAAAAAAAACATAAATAAATAATTTAGCCAATAGAAACAGTAAGAGTTGTAAGAACATACAGCAATTTTCAATTTCCTAAGTCAGTACTGAAAACCAGTCTCAAGAGAAATGTAAGTTTTCTGGAAAACAATTCATGTTCCAGCTGGTATTGGTCTGGGCTCTGAATTAAGCCACTGATAACAAAAGAACATKTCCCTAAAAATCTGACTTCAGTTTGGAAGAGAAGTGGAGGGAATCATAAAAACAGGCTTCTATAGAAGATGCACCAGCAGATGACAAGAATTTTAGGTACTATATTGACCATGAAACAACATTCCAGTATATTCTCTAGATCCAGTATATTCTCTAGATCCCAGCTGATCATTCCAAAGCATTTCCCATCTTCCTTAACTCTTAAAGCAAAGCTAACTTTCACAGACTTCCCATCAGCCTTAGATAGGTGCTACCTTGGGTGCTGTGACACTGAGTTACAGTGTTCATTTCCTCTCTGTGGATCAATTTCTCACACAACACACCTTCCCTTAACTCCTCTCCCCCACCCACCTTCCCAGTCTCTTCATTATGCTGGTGAGAGATGACTTCACATCTTYATGCCACCATCTTTTGAACTATCAGTGCAGATTTCCTGCATCTGAGGCAATCAGTTTACAATCCTTCCCTAAATCCCAGTCTCAGTTGGCATCCCAATCCTTCTATTCCCTTTGTTCCTGCACCTTCTGGTCCATCTCCAGGGTTTTTTTATGAACAGAAACAAACAGCTATTTTTTAAGATGACGGCTGGATTCAACATAAGCACAGAAAAAATATATGCACACACTGACACAGTTATCAGCAGTAGAGAGCTGTTATCACAAGCAAACAGCTACTGAAAAAGAAAAAAACAAGTRAACAACAACAACAAAACAAAAAAGAAAATGTCCTTTGTATCTGAAAGAGAATGTATGTGCCACCAGAGTTTTTGCAAAGCTCTTCTCTATTATTTCAGGTGCTAAAACAGTAAAAACACTATCTGGAAGAGCATCCTGTTCTTAGATTTCCATAACTATCAATTCCATAAGAATAAGTGGTATAGTTTTTCTGTGTATGGAGTCGTTTTGCCAATTTTTTCAACACTGCACTACAGACACAACTTTCCTGCCTTTTTTTTTTTTTTCTGTCCTCATAAACAAGCTGTTGGTTGGCTAAGTGAGGCTGTCCAGCCAGATGACTGTGTGTGCAAGAATTTTAATGATGGTTACAAGTAGCAAACAGTGTCAAGTTGCCATCTAATTAGCTGAGCTCTTAACTCTGCCCTGGGTTCATTTTGAACCCCTGCAGAAACCAGCTGCATTCCCATCTTCCACAGTGCACCTGACAAAGATCATAACCTGCCCCTCTCTCTCTCTCTCTCATCCTTATACCAGAGAGGGTACAGCAGTTTTAGTTTWCAGTTGGGAACCTGCTCCTTTTTAATAAGATTCTCAATACAAGTTGCGTTTCAATAGGAAGCATCTACAAAAGCTTTGTAGCTTCCCACATCCTATTGAAAGTCCCATGCTCACTTATTGKAGGAGAAGACAATACAGGTGACCTCATCCCAGATAAGTAACAGCTGYGTTAATTACCCAATAAAGCCTCAYCCCTGATGAGTCACAGCTATAGCCAGTAAAGACAAGTGTGATAMAAGGGAGTGGGTTAGTTGGTGAGGGGAAATCATGAAGRATAAGAATCCTTGGGGAGAATGAGAATCACTGCTGTGAGGTCAGCCTGGGTCTGCAGTTAGAGCCTGTTGTTGGAACCTGCAGTCACAGTCTAGCCAAGTAAAAGCCTGCAGTCAGAGTCTGCAAACTAATCCATGCAGTCAGGGTTTAGCAGGAAATAACCAGCAGCCAGAGGCTGCAAGGGAAGCCTACAGCAGGAGCTTGCTGATGCCACAGTCAGTGAATGGTTGGAATCAGGGTGGCTGAGCTGTAAAGAAGAATAAACAAAGAATGCTTTTCATGCTGTGATAAACAAGAAGTCTGTGTCTTGGCTCACTTCTACCCTCTAACAAGAGGGCTGCTGCAACAACGTATGGCAAAGCATGATGTGCAAAGGACATGTAGAGATCGCTCCCTGCCAACCATAAYTATTATAGAGAAGACAGAAATACAAATTATTTAAAAGAAATGCATTKAAAATAATCTGACAACTTTACTGCTCACTGCCTAGTGAATATTTAGTAATATCAATACTAACTTCAGGTATGTCCACTTCCCTGAATTTTACTTCCTCARATCTCAGTAAAGCACCATGGCATCCACTAGAACAAGAAAGGCCAGGAAATCTGGCAGTGGCCAGACCAGGCAATAAAGACAGAGGCAATTTTGTATCTGTCAAAGCAGCTACCGTGGGAAGCTTGCCAATAATTATATGGGGGAAAAATAAAGGAAAAAYTGTTTTCCTCAGATCATTAGTTAGATTGTGTTTTGGCCAGCTGCAAGAGAAAATCTGCTGCTATGGATCTCTCAACTGTGTTTTCACCTTTCTTCTTAATTTCCTAACTAGAGAGCATATTAGCACTTTACAGATAAACTTTCAGTAGTTTGGAAATGGATTCCGTAGCTATGGGATAAGGATTCAAATCAAGCTGAGTCTCTGGGCTGCAGTTAAAAGCTGAGCTAGTTCAGCTGAAGTTCAAATTTCAAAACATAATGATTTCATAAAACTGAAACCCAGACATCAGGTCAGCTGAACCCTTAGGGGTTTATGCTCTAATCTTCTATCTTTTTCTTCTAATTCCAAGGCAGTCGACTCCTAAAAATTAGATCAAATCAAAGCAAAAATGTGAGTTTACTGAATCCCTGGTAAATCTTAATCCAAATGTGCTTTAGTTGATATAAAACTAATCTTTTAAATTCTAAAGCATTTCAAGGTATAGTTAAATGCACTTAAATAATACAATAAATGCTTTAAAGGTACTAAAAGCAAAGTAAGCAAACTAAGGAAAAACAACTGATGTAAATTCTTTAGCTTAAACCGAAGCAAATAAAGAAGAGCAATATGCTCTCCCACCTTGTTACAATGGTTGTGCATCCCCTTAAATACACTCTACAATAGGACAGAGAAGGAGCCCTGAAGTGTACTCTACAATTTTGTTTGAAACGCTTTACAATAAAAAAACCTCAAACCCAAATCATTTGCATTGTGATATGTTCACTGCAACATTAAAAGTATAGAGAGAGACCAATCAGACAGAACAGAATGACAAACTTTATACTTGTATTTCCTGCGCTCCTTTGATTTGGCATCTAAGGACACGCTTTCCTCTTCAGCCTTTACCAACTCCAGGAACCCTTATAAGGTGAATTTATTTTAGGAATAAGTTATAGCAAGAAAAGCACTACTATAAAGCTGCATGGAAACACTACTGCACTCACTGGAACCACGTTTTCGGTTWTTTTTTTTTCATGAGGGAATGTATTTTACTAATAGAAAATCTTCCATGTCTTGTAATGTTGTTACACTATATATGGTTAACATAACCTTAGATGAAAACTTCATTAGTGCTATATATAAAGAGAAATGGTTATTTAAAAAAAATTTTGACATTTTACCTTAATCCATTTTTAACTGCCTTTAACTACAGCTAATCTTTTTATTTCCTATCTTAGACATCCTAGGTGGAGAATATGTGGAATTTTATGGTTTTAATTGTTTRGGTTTTTTTACAGTAAAGGACTTTCTTTTAACAGGGCAAAATTTCTGCCAAACAGCTTTGCTGGTCTTGAGAAATATCTGGCACATGTTAAAAAGTGTCTGGCAAACTGCTCWGCTATTTCCCTGATCTGGAGCAGGGAGATTAGGCAGGAGGGAGTAGCACACCTTTTTACAGCAGATGYGGCTTTTCATGTAGCCATGAAAATTGTTCAACTTTCCAAAACAGAGGTTCAAAATTAKAAATTTTAAAGGCTTATCACATTTTTAAGACAAGACAAAACAAACAGCTAAGCTTCTCAAAACCTCATTAACACCTTTCCATCCAGCAGCATAAAGAAATTAATTGCTTATTGGCCCAAGACTCCATAAGCTTAACAAGGCTTTTCTTGGCATTTTTGTGTCCTTCCTGGCAGCTCTGAGCCAGACTCTAACTAGGTGGAAAGCTGTGAGCAGAAAGTGTGCTTCCCACCTATCTTCCAACACCCAGGCCAAACTGAGAAGGATGTTCTATTTCAAATGGCTGAGTAGACAAAGACAGGGGCGAAATGAGATGTGGTTGAGGAACACAATGAAACACAAAATTTGGAACAAGAGTTACTGACTGCTACTTAAGAGAGAACAGAAAAGAGTCAGTAGACCAGGGAGTCTTAGGAAGATGGGACTGAACTGCTGATGGGTACAGACAACCAGAGATTGCTGCAGTATCTTCAGTCTCATGTAACCCTTCTGCTTAAGTTCTGCAAGTCTGCTTTCCCTCATACACAGAGTCCCGCTTTCTTCTTTCCACTTTCAAATAAGAGACTTGTCAGGCTTTAGCTCTCTTCCTTGTGTGATTTTTCCCACTCTGCACTCAGAGAAGAATGTTTACTGCTGCAAGCTGTCAGAGCAGCCATGCATCATAATACAACCATAAACTGATTTTATATTTTTACCCCATGCCATTTCCCCAATCAGTGAACAGAACAGATCTGTYGGCATCCAGCTGGACACAAAACTCGGGTTAGACAGTAAAGCTGTTTTCCATAGTGCCCTTGTCTGAGCTGTTGCTGAGAGTGGAAACCATGTGGCAAATGTGAAATGAAACAATAATTCTACAGATAATGCTGCCATGAGGGTTTGGCTTCTATCTCTTCACTTCCTGCACATTATATCATTTAAACCAGCCCCCTGAGGATTACTATTATGTGCTCTTGATCTTCTGGGTACTGAATTTGAAGAAGTGTTGAAAACTCGTTGCTTCTGTTAGAATCAAGGAGGATTTCTGTCTGGAACAGATAAAGTGCTGTGTAATAAAAAAATCCTCTGAACTATCAGGCACAATGCAGGACAGCCATAGAATCCAGAATCAGCAAACACATTTTGTGTTTGCTTTTTAGTACTCCAGTTTCTCACCTGAAATACTGCCTCCACAATGAAAACTGGGGACTGTAAAGATGATGACTAATAATATTTGGGAACTACTCAAATATGAACGGGTAAAACCCATAGAAAATGCCAAGGGAAATTAAAAATTTTGTCATCAGAGCATGCTTTGATTAGGATGCAGTAAATAAAGCCTATGGCTACACACAGAACAGTGAGTATGAAAATGATGAAGGCAGCAATCATCAAGTAAGCATTATGCCTCCCGTACACAGAATGAAATTTAACTCCAAGGGGAAGAAAAAAAAAACCAGTATGTGATTCTCTAATTAAAAATGTGCCATTGTGCATAAGCATARGGAAGACAAAATTAGGATTATACAAGCAGCGCTGATTCTTAAATTTCACAACTTTTAAGAGCTTCAGATCTCTACTTTAAAGGAGCTCTTTAGCTTTTCAGATGCAATTTAGAAACATACTCATGAAAACAGACCYCAAAAATAAACGAGACAATAATAAAACCAGAAATTAAAATAATTTTAATCCTGTGACACAGTTTGTGTGAATATGTCACAGGATTAAAACAATACAAGTGATGAACTGGTATTATAGCCCTGAAAGGTTGGAGATGTAGAAAGATGAGTTTCTTATTTGTGTTTTGGTGGTATGGGTGTTTGACCTTCCTAAGCAAAKAGCAGTAAATTGGATTTTTGGCACTGTGACTTCTGTTACTCTCTATAGTGAAATAGAATCTGACAGAACAAAAATGCACAGGAGCAAGGATATTAAACTACAGGAACATCTTTCTCTATTAAAACTGTCTGTTTAAAATATTTAAGTACATTTATCTAGAGAAGACTGCCTGTGACTCTCCAGAATCAAGATTTTTGTCTTTTTCAGGACTTTCAGAATCAGTGTATATGCACAAAAAATATTTTCATATAAACTAAAAGAGGCTAAGAGAGAGACGTGTTATATTAATATTAGTTGGTTCTTCTCATCACAAAGGTAATTAATATAATTGTACAGGTATGGTAAACTACGGGTTGTTTTTTTTTTTTTCCTTTATGTCAAAAGACTAATTAACTTCATCCTTATATTTATTTACTTTTATCTAACAGCACATTAGAGAAACACAGTAACATTCATATAAAGTAACTGAAATACAGTGTTACCTAAAGTTCCAGATTAAATATGAGGCAGCTCTCTGAATTTACATGTTAAACCAGTTTCAGGTTCTGTAAAATTTTATTCAAAACCTCATGTTTGTAGAGCCATTAGGGCCTTGCTCACTGCAGCTTGCTTACACAAGGTTCATTAAATTATTTAAGAAGWTATTCTCTAGCTTGTTTCTCAGAGTTTATGGTCTTTACATCAGATGATGCTCATTWATATAATGCTGGTAGTTCTATATATTGAAAATTCATTACATAAAGTTATTTACTGTCATTATGGTCAGCTCATGAAACTTCTTTTTTTTCTCCTGCATTATGATTTCTCCTTTGGATCTTTTCCAGTAGTAACTGCAAGTAAAGYGTCTGTATTTGAATACTAACACAAAGCTAATTGCTTTCACATAAAGTTAGGCAAAGAAATGAGCATCTTAGAATAACATGCCAGGCTTTTCCTCCCAGGCTGAATGTTTTATTCCACTATTAGCTTCAGCTTAACTTTTCTTAGTTTAATCTTGGGAGCACTGAGTTGCAGAAGTGAGGTGGTGTGCAAAACAACAACAACAACAAAAAATAGCATCATGATTAAACACCATTGTTTTCCAGCACACAATCTAGAGATGTTCAGCTGTTGGTACAAACAATTCCTCTTGTGTTTTTAGAGCTCACAGGAACTTGCACTCAGGTCAGTTCCTCTTAAAATAYTGTGTAAAACTCTCAGAGACAAAACAAAATATTCTAATAACAGAGAGTGCTGCACTTGTTTGCCTCAACATAATTGCTTACTGGAAGAAGACTCAGAACTCTYCTTAAAAGTAGTCTCAAAAGTAGTCTTGCTTTAAAGGTATCTTGCTGGCCAGACTGATACTTGTCTCAAGTATTGTGAGAATCACAACAGTTAGCCTTGGTGAAGTGAAACAGGTATGAGTGCTCTCATCTCTGTAATTACATGACAATTATCTACTACTTCTCCCCAAAAAAATATATAATGTTAATATTAACTGACTCCAAAACCTGGCCTTTGYCAAATATTAGAATATATTCAGAACTGAAAAAATCCAGTTTTCAAGTTTGAATAAGTGTATTAAATTAATAAGTTATTTTTAAGATCTTTTTATAAGCATTCTGTGCTAGATTGACAGACTAGTAACAGCATTTCAACATTTGTTATTARGAAAGACATGAAAAGACAAGAAAGAAAATTGTGTACACATGGCAKCTATGGCAACCTCATCCATTTGCTTAATGCATAATGCTTATGACAATACCAGCTTTCTTTGCTATCCAAATGGAACAACCTAAATATTAGGCTAAGGCACCACAGGAGCAGCTCTCTGGGAAATGACAGTGCTGGAGGAGAAGGCTACTTACAAAAATGTCTGTCATAAGCAATAAATTAAACAAAGTTTAACAGTTAAAAAATTTTAAAATAGTTTCTTCCCTTCAAAGAAACGATGCAATTGCAAGCAGCACTACAAGTATTTTTACTTTTCAAAACAGCAGTTTCATCATCTGTCAGATCAAGACAGAAATTCCTAAACACTCCCTAAGTTTATGATTGTCTTCTTACGTTCAAGCAGGCCAGCATTTCCTCACTATATCCTCCATTCAATTCCATGGTGATACATTTGTGCATGATCACTGAGCCAAACAAACTTTCAAAGCTTTCAAAACAACCTTTGGGCTGTTAATGMCATTTGGGGATGAATTTGTCATCATAGAACTATGTGGAACATCAAGAGCAAAAGTCCCTGAGTCTGAAAWCCTTTAAACCTTACATTTGAAAATTCAAACCAAATTTTAACTATAATGGACACCCTTTAATTACAGCAAACATTCATGACTTGACTATGCCATTTTGCCTTTTAAGCAGAACATATTTTAGTCCATTTTGAAAAGTATTTAGTGARATCATAAAAATATTAGCAATCTAATTATTTTCAAATATAAGGGATACTATTAATAATCTAAGCAGCTGCAATGTCAGTGAATTTAATTAACAGTTAAAAATATGAACAACAGGGAGCAAGGCAACATGCTGTTTCTAAAGATGTGCAAAATGAAAGTATCCTCTCCTTGTACCTGGAATATTGATGACCCAAATTTGCTCTAGCTCACTGCACAGGCATAAGCTCATTTCTAATTACTGAAAGGATACAAAGAAAATATCATGTACTTTCTCTTCTAAACCAATTCAGAARGCAGAAGCCAGTACTTGTTCTTACCCTCCTGAGCCTACCCAAGCCCAGCTGACATCCTGTCCTTTCTGTAGTTTCTCACAACAACTGAGAAAAGCTCAACCAGACCTGGGGCAAGCTGTGCCATGAGCCTCCTCAAAGGAAAGCAACTTGACTTAGATTTCCCCAGCCAAGGTCTGAAAGTTAYCTTTCACTTCACTAATGCAACCAAGTGTTCACAAAGGTTTTCACTGTAAGACACAGTGGTTACTTGTCTTATTTTTCAKGAACAATCAGCATTGGGATTTACTCCTACCATTTCTATAGATTTTTAAGGGGCTCTTCTTCCTGGAAGATATATTTGTAACACAGTTATTTGAGATGAATCTTGAAGGTCTACTTAAATTATCTCTGCCCCTTTGCCCCCTCATCTCACAATTTTTTAAAGCTTTTTTTCTTATTTCTAAGATCATAAGATGTAAAAAGAGCCATTTTATTTTCTAGAAACTGAGACTAGGACACAYAGATCCTGCCTTTCTTTCTAGAARAAGGAAAAAAACCCCAAACAAATGCTGACATTTGCCATCTGCATAACATTCCTAAAACTTTCTTCCTCCCATGTTTAAGAACYTGTGGAAAATTGGAATCAGAAGAGTTTCTGCTGAAGAGCTTGGTTTTCTACACTGGGCAATCAGAAAGCAACATATTTGCTTTTGTTCTGTGCCTTAGCAAATCCTAAGCCTACCTGCCAAGTTCTGTGGTTTTAAGCAAAGCACATTTTTCATGTGGTTCAGAATGCTCAGTCCCCCAGCTAAGTCATTATTACTTATTGCTTTTATGTGCCCCAGTCTTCTTGAAATGACAGCCAGTTTGGACAGTCTGCTCTGCCTTCCTTGTGTCTGATGATACTGGGAACAGATGAGTGGGAGGCACTCCCAGCTGTTAGAGCTGCCCATCAACATGAATAAACACCATAGGGCCWGATGATTATTTAGTACTGACAGTTTTGGTTTGGAGAGAAATGCACTCCAGGCAAATAAGGAAAAAATGATATTTTTTAGGATATTTCCCAAGTAACTTTGTGTGAATTGGGTCTTTCTCATAACAAGAACTTTCTGTACTCATTACTCCCCTTAAACACTTTAGGTTAATGTGTCAGGCAGCACAGACCAACTGGCTACTCAATTGTTAGGTATCCTAATGGGAAAACCTAAGTTCTGCATGGTGCATTTTAAAACCCAGGGCTAGCAATCGACAAAAAGAAAAAGCAGTTTGAAATTCTTGACTTTTATTTAACTGAAGCCCTTGACTTGGTACATCACCAATTAATATTAACTTTGTTAGCCTGAAACTGAATTAGGTTGACTGCAGTACTTCTTTGGCTCCTTCTGTGGTCAATGCAAGCAGTTACTTCTAATGGTGTTAAAGCTCAGATGAAAATGTTAAATAGAGGAGTCAATTGCAAGGTCATTACTTCTTTTTCCAAAGTAATGAAAACAAAGTACTTCATGCAATATACAATTATAGGTTAATGACACAGCCCTCCAGAGTGACTCGAAGGCCTTGTTCAATTTAAAATACTCATTTAAACAATTCCAAAGTAACATTAAGTGTAAATAAAAAATGTTAGTCACAGTTTAAATGTTATATCAAAGCTACATATGATTAAAGAAAAAAATGAATAGGTAACACTTTTAATGCAAATATTTCAATGATAAAGTGCTCTAAACCAGTATGAAAACAACACTCACTAAAACCAGCTATTACAAAGGCAGAGTGAGAATCAATCTCATAAAGCAACATTTGCCTACTTATTTACCTTGGAATTTCTGCAGAATGAAATAAGTCAAAATCCAACGTATTGGGAAATTTTGCTGGTACTTTATTTACAATTACATGTTGCAATGCTGTATGAAAATAACCCGTAACCATACTGGTTTTACAAAACAACCTTTTTCTCACACTATATGATTCATTTCCATCACAAAGAACCACACTATGTTTTCTTTCCAGTATATCCTACAAGAGAAAAGATGGCAGGATGGATTTCATGGTGATTTTGATTATCATGGAATTAAAAGTTAAAAATAATTTCTTTCATGTCAGTATATATTGCATTTATCAGACAGAAAAATAGCCCAACAATCACTCAATCACTAAAATTAAAATAACAGAGTAATAACTTACTTAGCATCAAGCTATAGACAAGACCAAAAAAAAAAAAAAAAAAAAGATAAATAGGTATTTACATTGCTGAAATTCAAACCCTTCAAACTCTGCCTGGAGTTCTGAATTAAAATAAGAGCACAAGAAAATGAAAGAATGGGATTCAGGGTCTCTCTAGGACAAGACCAAGTTGTGCTGTGCAAGTATTTTTTTCATCAGAATCAGGAACAAACTCTGACCTGAGCATTTCATGCAGCATATTTAGAAGAAACTTTTTTTGTAAGAGCCAAGAAAAAAGATCTTTTATGTACAGCATAAAGACTCTGAAACTTATGGACCTTAAGATTCTGAAACTTATGGGTAATAATGGGAAGCACACTGGTCACGAACAGCATCACAGACTTTTAACCTGACATTCAGCAATGTCTATAGACATACTTGCATACTTGTGCTGCACAAAGATCCTGTCATGATAAAAGAGGATTCTGGAAATCACTTCAAACCAAACCAAAGAACAGTGGAGAACCAATCCCTTTCACACCCCCATTCTGAGCCCCCTCTGCCTTAAGGCTCTCTCCAGCCCCACCACAGACAGACAGCATCTGCCCAGAGAGAGTTTAGTAGCTGAAGGACTTAAAAGGGAAGCTTCTGTCAGAGAAAGGTACAAAATCCCACAACAGGAAACCTGCTGGAGGCAGGCTGGCACTGGCCAGGGATGGTCTGAACTGGTCAAGTCCAGCTCTCACAGTCACCCGTGCTCAGGGGAGGGCAGAAATTCAGCCACTTTGAGGAGCCACCACTGGGAGCCACAGGGGAGGACTCTTTCTCACCTAAATGTGCCTGCCAGGCCAGGCCAGACTCTTTGAGGCCTTTTCAGTGGTGCACCTGCTTAGCTGAATGAATCTTGTGTGCTAAGCAAYACACATCTTTTTAATGTGTTAAAGCCTGTGTATATTTTGCCTTGCAGGGTCCCAACAGAAGATGCTTGAACATAACAGTATGGCCTGTGCACACTGTCTTCTGTAGAGAAATAACTCATCCCAAGCAAAATCTCCCCCTGGAGACCCCTCCTAAACATATCCCCCCCCACACACACACACTCACTCACAGAAGTCATCCTGAGATCATGGCAGTAGAACTGAACTTAGGCAAGACACTAATCTGAAGCAAAATTGCAGAAAGTGGAGATCTGCTAGCAAAAATATTGGTCACTGACCAATGGGCAGCTTTTATTTTTCAGACCCCACAGGATTAAAACAAAGGAAGACATGTCTGTCAGAGCTTTCACAGTCCTGTTGGATGACACAGCAGGAAAACACCTGGGTGACTGAAGGATGCAGGTACCATGGGGATATACTTTTACAAAKGAGAGACATTAGCCTGCAAGAGAGATGGCTGAGATAAAGGTAAAATAGTTGTGCTTGTCACTGGAAGCCAATAGGTGTAAAATGTAAAATTACTTCTATCCACAAACTTCACCCATTCATAGCAAAGTGGATGTCATCAGGTTTATGAGTGACAACATTGATTTGTGGTCAAAACCGTAACATAGTTAAGCCTTTACATCTGGGAAGAAYGTGATTTTTTACTTCAAGTAATTACACAACTTCTATTGTTTCTYCATGGCCACTTTTCTAGTCTCTTTGGTGTCGATTAGAAACCAATGTTACACCTCCACTCCCCCCCCCAACACACACTTTCTTGTGACACAAAAATGTGGAGGAAAGGGGTTTGAAGCAYGCTGGGATACAAAGCTTCTTTTCTGGCCTCCCATCTCTTTTTTTTTTTTTTCTTTTTTTCTGTAATCCAAACATCAAGATGGTCTCTGGAAGCATAGAAACTACTGAAAAACTTCAATTCAGGAGCATGAGAATGAAGACAACATTACTCAACAAAGACAATCAATCAATAAACATAGAAGCAGGAACTTTTAACCATAACTAAAAATTTGCTCAATACATACACAGTAAGTATGACTCAAGCACTGGAAGCCCCAGGTCCATACCCCTTTCACCACTGACAAGAAAAATGCACTCTAAAAGATAATCAGAATTTTGAACAGAGATATTCCTATTTTGCTACTTCCCTGTCAGAACAGATAAACAGTAAATATCAAACACCTAGGTTTCTCCAGTGGAATAATGAAACAATCTCTGCTGCAAAAAAACTATAGCACCTAATTTGCTAAAAGCACTTGAAAAAAATTCAAATGATCCTCTCTTACTGGAGTGCTCCTGTGGGGAGTGAAAGCAKACTGATACAGCATGTTTTTATTTACTTTTTCTTTTAATGCAGGAAGTTGCTATGTTTTTGCACAAGCAGCTTATTTTTCACKACAGTGTTCTGTGCTGCTGTTCTATATCTCTGTATATCTATATATCTATATAGCTATAGATATATAGATATTTCAAATAGCATACCAAAGCAGTTGGTTTGGCAAGGGTTATTTAGGATGCCCTTTCCTCACTTAGTTCAATTCTCTGTAGAAAACGTGTAAGAATTTGGTTCCCAAGAAAATAGATTTCTGAAGACGTAAAAAAACCAAAAAGGCAGCACTCACCATGYACACACTTCATTTTTCACATGCACCAAGAACTTCTGAGGGAAAGCCAAGAGGAAACCACCCACTAATTTTGTGTTGAGGACACCTTACTGCATGCTGAGCAGGCCGAACACTCTCACCACATTGGAAAGCTGCCAGGGAAGCACCCTCTGGCCAAACACAAAAGTACACCCCAGCCTTGTGTCCAAGCACACACAGAACCATAGAATCACACAGAAYAAACTGAGTTGAAAGGGACCTTCAGGGATCACCAAGTCCTATTTCTGRCCCTGCACAGCACCATCCCCAGGTGCCTGAGAGCATTGTCCAARCACTTCTTGAGCTCTGYCCAGGGTGCTGTGACCACTRYCCTGGGRAGMCTGTTCAGTGCCCAGCCATCCTCTGGGTSATGAATCCTTTCCAGATRSSCAACTTAAACCTCCCCTGACACAMCTTCAGRCCATTCCCTCYGGTCCTGTCACTGYCACCACAGAGCAGAGATCAGTGCCTGCCCCTSCTCTKCCCCTCAGGAGGRAGCTGTAACTGCACTGAGGTCTYCCCTCAGTCTCCTCCAGGCTGRACAGACCAAGGGACCTCAGCCCCTCCTCACACAGCTTCMYCTSAAGGCCCTTCTTATTCTTGGTAGYCCTCYTTTCAATGCCCTCYAATAACTGAATGTCTTTTGTATTGTGGCACCCAGAACTGYCCCCTGCACTGGAGGTGAGGCCGCCCCAGCCCGGAGCAGAGGGGACAATCCCCTCCCTTGYCTGGTGGCCAYTGGGACCTCCTGGCTGCCAGGGCTTTGCTTACAGTACATGACCTGCCTTAACAACGCTAGCACTGTAACTGGCTCTCTAGAGAAAATAATCTCACTTATGCCTCACCAAAAAACCTAAGATATCCGTGTTTTCTCTGAAATGTGGTACCTCATCCATCACCCTCATCCCATGGCAGAAAGTATGATTTCCACACTACACCTGCATGCATGTCCCAGGAAAGTCTGGCAAATTGTTTTGGGCCTTTGCCATCTCATTTTTACCAAATATGTACAGAAAAGGGAAAACACAGAAATCTTACCACTGGGTATACACACAGCAAGGCACACAGCATTTCGGAAAAACACTGCTTTACAGAATATTTTTCACACCTAATTCAAGGCTAGAAGGGTTACAAGGGGGAAATTATTGCCACCATTAAAAAATAGGTGGGAAGTGCCTGGCCATGTATTTGCAACCTGGTTTTATTTACAGTAACTGAATGCTATCTATAAACCTATATAAATTAACAGTATCTATAATCCTCCCTGTTGAGGATCAAGGCTGATACACTATCGATACTCACACAAAACACAGCTCTCTGTTCCCATCCTGGCACAGCACATCCTCTTCCAATGTGTCCCGGCACAGCTCCCCTCCCACCAGAAATGCCACAGCCTCTTGGGAAGGACTGGTACAGCCCTCCAAGACAATCCAGGATGCACCATCCTCTCCCACCTTATGACAGGGACACAGGCCTACAGCCATTCCTCAAAGAGGCTCTGGGAGCAGCTGCAACCAATGTGCCAACCCCACTCCATCCCTCCCTCGCACAGAAGAGGGTGGTCAAGGTGTCTTTGAGATCACAACATGCTTACACTGACTACTCTTAGAGAGCTCTCAATACAGGYTCCAGTGACAGCCTTACTTGCATGTCTGGGTCAACGTTGCCTTGTGTTTGTTTTGTGATACAAGCTGCTAACAAAGCTGTGATCCATTCCACACCCTGTGTTTGGTTATTCTTGGTTAATTGTGGTATTTTTCATTAGTTTTTATTCAATCTATTTTATTTCCAGTCATTGCTTCAACTGGGAAAAATTTATTTCCTTCAAAATCCTATCCTCCATTACAAATTGCTAGTTGCCACAATCTCCACAAATTGGGTGTCATTTAATATTGGTATTCTCTCTTTCTGCTGTTCAAAATGCTGATGAAAATAATGGAAAAATCATGAAATACTCATTCAGCACATCTTTTCTAGCCCAACTCCGCCACTCAGCTGTGCTTATTCTTGCTTCACCTAGCCTATATTTTCACAGCTTAGTGAGGAGAATATTAGTTGAGTAAAATTTGAGCAGGATACTAAGGTMAATATTTATAGAGTCTACTGCAAGTCATATAATTCATATGAGTTATATGAATATTAGCAGCTCATATCCAATTCAAAATTATAATTTGCATTACCATAGTACTTAAGAATCAATCTTGAACCAGAAGCCCACTGGGAGAAGCACTGGATAAGCACAAAAAACCACCAGGGGGTTGCTGACCTATAGAGCTCATTACCCAAGTACTAATAAAGACAGAACAGTGCACAAAGATGCAATAGAGCAAAAGGYGACAATAGGATGAGCAATGCATACCTAAAAAGAATTATGCTAAAATAAAAAAAAAAAGCAAATACCATATTCCCAAACACTGGAAGATGTTCTTAAGAAAGAATTTAGTGTACGACAGACAAGTAGATTTGTAAAAATGTGTGTAGACCTTTTCTGGTGTAAGAGGCAAAACAGGTAGAGAACAGAAAATTATTCAATTGTTAGTAAAACCTCTTTATAAGAGGTTYACTCTATTTCACTCTTATTATTTAGAGGTCAGAAAGGGCAGAGAGAATGTGACAAGGACCTTGCAAGCAAAGACCTGCATTTATATTGTATCTGAAGCAGCTAGGTAGAAGAAACACTAAAAATGTACACTGAGCCTTCAAATAATTAGAAAACATCTAATTTTGCACAAGACTAGACTGTTCTTCAATTTTTTAGTCTTTATGAAGATGCTTGACATCATTTCTCACTACTTCATTCTTTTATTCTAATTCTGTGTCATGTTTTCTTCTAATTATGATGCTGTTGGGACCCAAATATTGACTACTTCTGTAACTGGCAGAAAAATGCACCTGACTTTGCTCACATCCTCTGARCATAAGACAGCTAATTTCACATTCCAATCCCACATTCCTCTTCCTCCTCGACAAACAAACAAACAAAACCCCAAAAAACAAAAACCAACCCAGAACAAAGCACATCTGTTGTGGCTCTCTAGGGGGTCTCCATTCCCACTCTTGCCCTGTCACTGCAGGGCCTAGAGGCATCAGTGGTGCCTCAGTCACCACTGAAGTTCTGTCCTAGGAAAACAGGGGTAAAGTTCATTTGAAATCTTTTATAAACTGGMTACAAAGAAGACACAATATTCAACAACATTTTTAGATTATATTTATCACCAAGATTTCTCAGCTTCTCCAGTATTTCAACCAGGGTTTAGGGACATACATATGTTTTCATACTTAATGTATATGCCAAGAAATTTTCATTCTGTGACTTTTCATGTTTTGTTTTAGAAGGTACTCCTGTGCGTACAACACCACTTCAGCTTTTCTCTTTTGCGTAAATTCCTGAATATCTTCAAATACAATTCTTCAGGTCTTTCTAATGAGCATCTAAATTGTTTTCTTATAGCCTGAAGAGAAATTAAGTTCAGAACTACTGCTATTTCATAGGGAAGTTCARAATACCTSATCAATAAGTTTCACAATKAACTGCAGGTCTCAACAYACAGGCTCATCATAGGCAAAAGTCACCATCAGTATAATTGAGAAGCATTTGCAGATGTGAAAGAGAACATAACCTGAGAGATCTAACTAATGGAATTAAAGGGAAAAATACAGATAAATATTGTAATATACTTTAAAATTCTAAACCACATGTATTCTGCCTTTTTTATTACCTTCAAAGGCCTCTTACAAAGCAAGTACATTTGCAGGACCAGTATTATAATCAAGTTATATCTGGTTATAGTCTTCTTGGCTTTTCCCTTTTTCTCCTACAAAATTTTCCTTTTCCTCCTTTCAGTAGCTGAGTTGTTTAATATATTTATGAATATTTAACCTAAAATAACAAAATCTAACTCCTTTTATGTTGGGATTACTTTTTTTCAGGTATCAGATTCCAAATTTATCTCTACCATATTACAGCTGACATAATAAGGTTATATGAAACAACTGTTTGAAACAGTGACCGACTATATTTTAAGATTCATGAGCTGCTTTGTACCTTGAAGTATATCAAACATCTTAAAATTGTTTGGAACAGAATATGTCAACCTAAAAGMAARTTGTAACATCACAAAATACTAAATCATCCTCTTTTCTTTTCCAAAATGTGAACTGTGCTATGATCATCAGAATTTATTGATTCTACAGAGGGGAGAAAAGTTATTTAACATTRTTATGGGAGAAACTAGAAAATACAGAGGCTACCTTTCACAGATTTCCACTTATTTTGAGAGGTTTAGATGCAGTTCATATATATATATCTATATATTTATATGTATCTGTATCTATAGATAGATAGATCTCCCATACATCAGTTGCAGAGCAAACCATATATGTAATACATCCTTTCTCTTCCAATATTTTCCAAGTGTGATTTCAGATTATGGTACAGCTTTTCAAACGGTACAAAATTTCACACATGTGTATTGTTAAAATTGCAATTACTTTCACAAATTGTCCCACTATAATTTGTAGATAAGAGATGTAACAACGAATGGCAGTTTTTCATTTAGATGAGGCATGTGATGCCAATGAAAGTATTAACATTTATGGAACATTTTTATAGAGAAAGCAATGTTAAATTACACTGCTCATACATTCCTTCTGTTTATAATTAAAGGCAAATTCATGGATGCACAAGATCATATTCTGCCGCCAGTGTATTCATTAGCAATACAAACATTTAGATAATTACATAATAATGCATTCTTCACTGGCAGTTAGTAGCAGAAGAGAAGATTCCTACTTTAATTTCCTTATATTGCTGCAGTTATCATAAGCTTTCAGAATAACCAATTCCCTCTAAAATATTACATTCTTCTAACTCCTCTGTTCCTYGGCATGGAAATCTGAGCAGGACCAGCTTGCTCACTTCTGCCTGCCTAGGCAAGGTCACACACCCAGGCTGGGTACTATGCATGTGCTCCCTACAGTCATGAAAGCCAAATCCAAAAATCACAACCAAAGCTCAGTATTGGTTGTGTCTGGCTCTGTYTGTGCAACTGGAAAAAGATATTATAACCAGGCCATGCCATGTTCCAGGAGTGCAACTGTGGGCACAGTTGTGTTGAGCCATTTGGTGCCTCACAACTCGATTGCACATGAAGAAGCAACACAGCTTTGATTTCCATCTTTACTATGACCAACATGAGCTCAGAGGTTTCTTAATTGTGCCCCACTGATCACTTCATCAAAGTCCACACTTGGAGATAGCAGAGCTGTCTTTGCAATTCATGCAGGAAGCAGACATGTTGTTAGAAAGGAAAACACATACACACAGGTTCATAATGATTTGTCTAAATGTACACCAAAGGAGACTTGTATCTGTATTTCACAYCCAGACAGCCTTACTTCTCCTTATCAGATGCTGTGCTCTCTAATTCTTCTTCCAGAAAATAGCAAAACAAAACAAAACAACCTCACCAAAGAAAAATTCTCAAGAAAAATCACAGATTGCTGTAAATATGGACCTTTGAGTGACCTACATTACTTTATGCTGGTACACCTCGAATATGCACAGTCTACAGAGAGAAAAAAAAGTGTCAGGAAATTTAATTGCCAACAGGATAATTCTCCACAAGTAGGAGACAACTAGCAAGCTAAAAATAGCAAAATGGTAAGTGGGCCTAAGTGACCCAGATAATTTGAAGAGGATATTGCAGCTAAGTGAAAGGGGGTAGAGAGCTATTAAATGTTTTTCTTCCTTAGAGGTAAAGACATAAAGAGAATGCATTTTTTTCTATTAAGTCATTTTGCTCATATTCTCATAGAACTAGGAAATATAAGATTTAAAAGGTATTTGCCATCTGCTTGACCTTCTACACATACATTTCTTGTSAATCCACAAACGGAATACATCTTCTATCAACTATAAAAACATAATGTTAAAAATAAAGCTTGTTTAACACTATTTCCCTCCCTTTGGCTAATGGGGAAAACTAACTGAATAGCTTTGTGTGGTATAGAAGGTCACARTATAGCTTAGGGCTCTGAAACGTGGAGGTTTTCAAGTGCATTTCCATTATTTCATGAGGTGTTAATAAAAAGCATCTACTATAACAACAAACAAAATGGAACAGTCACAGTGTCTCATAGTCAACCTTTTTTTTTTTTTTTTTTTTTTTTTTGCTTTTAAATCACATTAAACATGGGATTTTTATGTGCAAGTGAGAAAATTAATTTCAAAAAGACAACTTCACCATCCCAGATTCTCCAGGAGAACACTTTGGTGCATTTTCATGCAGAAAGTAATTTCTGCTTTGACTGTTTAACTTTACTCCCTACAACATCTCCTTTTTTAAATTTTTTTTTCTTTTTCCCTCCACTGATTGATTTTAAGCAAGAATTTGGGCGTATTTAGTACAAAGTTTATAAATAGATTCTATAGGAGACAATGGGTTTCATGCATATTTGGGTTGGATATCAGAGTGGGGAGATTGCCAGAAATGAGGGGGTGTGCAAATGGCTTTGGGGCTGGGCCAGTTGAAGGAGATAAATCATCAGACATCAGTTCTTGGCCCAGCCATTGGTAGCTGGACATTTTGTAGAGATAAATGGATCTGTCCTCAGGGCTCTGCATTTACTCCTCCCTCCTAACACACTGAATTCCCTCACAGCCCAAAAGTGTGTTGGGTGGGCATGTTCATTCCTCTGTCACAGATGGGGTCTCAACCATCTCCAGCTTCTGGGTTACTATTTCTGTGCCTATGAGGGCCATTTTTATGTTATGCTAAATGTGGTGTCATTAATATCTCACTATGGGAAGTGATTGTCATTTCCTGGAAATAAGCAATCTTGAATATTCTAATGCATAATCAGCATGAAATTATTATAAGAGRGTAAAATAAGAATTGCTATTCTGGGCAAACCAAGGGCTCTTCTAGGTTCATCCAACTCTGATAGTGGCCTGCTCTCCTTAACAAAAGAGTATTAGGGCAGCACAAGTGTAAAATCACATGGTGCTTCTGAATAATGCCCTAATTTCTATGAAATTATGGTTAGAAATTTCCCAAGAAAGGTTCTCTTCCTTAATGTTCAGAAAATTCAGGATGGACTTAGTTTTTTTGCTTATGTGATCTGAATTAAAAAAAAGTTTAAAAAAAAAAGCAAACATTTTTCAAACTTCATGGAGATGAGAGCCACTGTAAATAGCTCTGTGTGAAGTCTCATTCAGGGCATACAATATGCACAAAAGAAGAAGCAATATAAGCTTTATCTATTGAAGTGTTTTTTATTTATGCAAACAAATATTAAATATCAACTTTCATTCTATCACTTTGCCCTATACATTCAGTATAATGAAATCCCTCTTCAAGCTTTTGGTTGTTTCTACCTGACCTGAATGATTCTGAACCATCAGTAGTTTTGCCACATCCCTTTAYCTGATAATCATCAGCTCAACAAAAATTTGCATGCAACCCCACTGCCAGCTCCACTCTGTTGTGTAAAATAACCTCATTTCTGTCCTTTTGTTTCTTGTCTTATAGCAGCTTTGTGAAATGCAAGATCTTTGTCATTTCATCTTTTTGAAAGAAAAAATAAAAATTATTTACAGATACACTCTTTTTTTTGTGTTTCCATCTTACTTATGTATTCATACAGATTCTTTTGAAGAAGTAATGCAATTATGAGGCATGGCTTCTTTGAAAACTATATTGGCTCTTCTCAATTATACCAGATGGATTCACATGTCTAATACTTTGAACCATTTCTGACAGGAAGAGAAACAGACAAAGTAGTTTAAAATATTACCAATAGTAGCATCCACCTCTGGATATGAGGCTGAAATCACAGATGACAAAACAATTGATGGATCACAGTTTTATCGTTAAGTCTCTTCTGAACCACTGCTTACTGCAATGTTATTTCTATTATGAGAGGTGGCTTCTAGTGCCATTGRAATCAAGAGAGATGCTCAGAATCACTCTGTATGAAGAAAGGTACTAATGCAGAAGGCTTCCTAACTTCCCTGGCAGTAAGCAAAAAAAGACAAAAAATATTTAGCTAGTAAGCCATTGCCTAAATTTCCATGCATGCTCCTGTGGAGAGGAGCATTACTTTCCACTTTCACTTGGCCCCAGACACCTATCTGCTGGCAAGGGACAAAACAAAATAATGCTGCTGAGGTTATTTGTTTATTTCAGAAACACACTGTCTGGTGAAAACCAATGACAACTTGATAAAAGAGGATGAAAGAAGAAATATTTGCTTGAAAGATCCATGGCACCCCTAGACCAGGGATCATCACCATCAGGACTGGATATGGCAGACCATTGTGAGAGGAGATCATGGCTGGAGACAGCCTCCAAAGTGAAATGCCACATATGCAGAGCCCAATCTGGCTTGGTAAGAGTGCATCTTGGGATCACCAATTCTCCAAAGACCATCCACACCCTCATCCCATTCTGCTGGGCCCCATGGGAGACCCTGAACCCCTGACTGCTCCCTGTCCCTGATGGCTGAACATGCTGTGGGTGTGTGGTAACAGGTCAGCACAAGAAYGTGCAAGTGTGATTTGTGTTTCCATGACTATGAAGGCAGACATCATATTAGGCAAGATGGATGTTTTGTATGATTAAGACATTAGTAGTAAGATATATGACAAAAACTGGAATATTGTTCAATGTGACAAAGGATAGTGTAACTCCAGATGGCTTTTATTAGTTATTATCCAATTAATCCATCAGCTTCTCTGCAAAGTAGTTAAAGGTGCTGTGCTTTATTGCCCTGCAACACACATCATTTACAACCTGATCATCTAGCAGCCAGCTATCATCTAAATCCCTGACATATCTCCTGCTTGAGACCTGCGGAAAAACACTTTGCTAATTGCTTTAATTGCAACTTTCTAGAGATAGTTTTTCCTGTTTTGCATATTTTTATACAAAGCTCACCTCATGAACATAATTTTCAGTTCTAACTGCTGCTGGRGATGCATCACTTAAACTTTACTCTTTTAATATGGTATATTGTAGTAAATATACATATGGGATACTATAGGATATAATATAGTATACTTTCTTAATGTAGTGCACTAAAAGAATATCTGACATTTTCTATTTCAAAATGAGTGTGGCAGCAGGTCCAGGGCATTGATGGTCCCTCTGTACTTGACACTGGTGAGKCCACACCTCACATCCAGTTCTGGGCCCCTCACTGCAAGAAAGACAGGGAGGTGCTAGAGCCCAGAGAAGGGCAATGGAGCTGAGGAAGGGTCTGAGGGAGCTGGGGGTGGTTCTTCCTGGAGAAAAGGAGGCTCAGGGAAGACCTTATTGCTCTCTGCAACTTTTTTCACTGAATGAGTTGTCAAGCATTGTAACAAATTGCCCAAGGAGGYGGTGGAGCCACCATCCCTGGAAGTGTTTGGGAAATGACTGGATGTGGCACTAAGCACTATGGTTTAATTGACACTGGTGTTCAGTCAACAGTTGGGCTTTTCCAGCCTTAATGATTCCATGATTTCTTACAGAAACAGCCAAGTGAGAGTACAAACACTAACTTATCCTGAGTGAATAATTGAATAATCAGTACAGACTGCACAGACCAACTCAATTCCTTGCTGATTTAGGTAGAAATTAAGAGATCAAAAACTGTCAAAATAAACATGTACTGGGTCTTTCCCACAGGCAAAAACACAAGAAGGAATGGATGCTGCTTCACTATTCAMAAGCATGAGATGAGACTGTTATCAGCATATCTGATAACCTTATGTAAGGAGATTGTGATACACCTTGATACATGCATTCACTTCTTCTTTTGACTTCCTTCCTCATCTTATTTTCAGCATAGCTCCTGTTTCTGACCTTAAATATTATCATTTGGATTCAATTTGTCTTGATTTGTCCTGGGAGGACACAACTTTTTAATGCATATTTGTCAGAATTATAGRAAACCTTGCTGTCTACAAGCCCTGTGTATTGGCCATAACTGAATCAAACCTTGCTTTTCCTCCCTCTGTGCACTCTGAGCAGTTGTCTTCAGAATGGCTCCCTTTAGGTTTTATATATTATGGAAAAATGGCATTCAAAAATWCTGTGAGAAGGTGACTGAGATTTTTTCAGTCAGACTTTTTTGATGAATTTTGCCTGAACTTCCTCAGTACTTTAGGGTGGCAAGATGRCCCTCCATCTTTTCAAGCAGGGATTTTTTAATGTTTCATGCAGTAATTGAATACAATCCTGTAATAGAACCCTGTTTCTACCTGGGTAATAAACTGTGCTGCTTATATMTGACTCCATTATGTGTCTCATGCCTGACTTCCTTGTTCCAAATGCCAAATGGGCCTTTAGATGATTTTTTTCCCAAGGAAAACCAGTTCTTGTCTTAAAATGCCAATTTACATAAGATTGTTGACTACAGAGAAAATGAAAAAAAATAATCAACACATTTAAAAATTGCCATAATATCTTTTTCAATCCAGGACTCAGTAACTGTTATAAGATAGAATATACAGAACTCAATAGATTGTTTTATCCTGCAGCCAAAAACTAGGCCAAAAAATATTAAAAATTATAATAGTCTAATTTAGTATGTTTTTTAGAACAGTGTTTACCTGTGTCTTGCTCAATACTTACAGCTTTCAACAGAATTCCATGTGGAATTGCAACTTACCACAATTTATTATTACTATGAGATTTTTTTAATGTAAAGGATGTTATTGTTATCAATAGTTTAAGATAATGAATAAACATACATATATGTATATTTTAGATGAACTTATTTTTATATATAYTTAAAAGTGCACCAGACTGAACAGAAGAAATTGCTTGTTTCATCCTTTTCCCATAAAATCTTAGTTTCAATAGAACCAACACCAAGTACTTGGGCACACAGAAAGCATCCTGTTTTAAAGTCAGCAGTATATACTCTCACACTAATATTGGCAGGAATTAAATGTGATGGGCTTAAACTGGCAAATCAATCAAACACACTATGAAAAGCAGATAGAAGAGAAAGATGGCTATTCTGTGCAATAACACCTGTCATGTTCATCACTGAAAAAAAAGTGGAAGTATTAGCAAAGTCAGTGATATGAGCAYCAATATTTAATAAGACTGGGATAAAAAAGCATGGAAAAAAAAGTGCACCAGARCAAGGAAAAAAAGGATTTTAAAAAAGATAATTTTAATAATAGTAAARCTGCTTTAATAATTCTCTGAGCAAAAACCTAATAGAGTGTCTATGTCAATTTTGCCACTGCTGTTGAGAAATACCTGCAACTATCAGGTTTTCCCTTCAGAACTCCCAAATGTAAGATCAGAGAAAGAATGGAGGAAAGCAGCAATAAAAATCATAGGTATTCTTGAAGTGTTGRTCCAGAAACACCCCCAAAATCTGATGGAGCCACTTCCTATGTAAATGGAAGATATGAAAGGTCCTGTGCAAATGCAGTTGCTTGCAACCATTTAAAAATAAGATTATTATTTTTTTAGTGAGACCATCTTTCATAATGTTACTTTTTCATGTTAAGTAGGACCTAAAATACAGGCAATGGTTTAAAAAAATTACCATCAATAGAGGTTCCAGTTGTAATATCAGCAGACACTTTGAAGGAACTCAAAGTCTTTGGACACAAGACAGACACCTCAAAGCATAAGAAAAAAAGTAATGCACAAGAATACAAGTGCTTACTGGACAGGGGTGGGTCATCTCATCATCACCAACACTGATRTATCAACACCCAAAAATGCAGTCTGTAACACTGATGTGGTCTGCCCAAAACTAAATACTTTGTGGTTTCAAGGGTTTTCTTTGTTTTGGGTTGCCTGGCGGTTTTGTTACCTCAAAGGCATACTTTTAAAAAATGCTTTATGCATTTAAACACATGTGAGGAATTGCCAAACCTCCTGATGTCAAAGACAGACTAYAAAAAATGGATATATTTGTGAGAGGCACAAATTGCACCCAGTGTCTCAGGCAGAGGAGGTCTAGGGATGCTGCTGAGCAGCAGGGGAGGGCAGGAGCCCACTGCAAGTCCTACCTGAGGGGTGCAGGAGAGGAGCTGGGCTGTGACAAGTTTCTCCCTTGCTTTCAGCTTCACTGACTAACAGGATGTGACACTGATACAAGGACAGATGCTGGATCTRTTTAAGTGATGCAGGAACATCAAGAGAGAGATCCACCAGTCCTAAATGTATAAGCTTACACCTGCTCTTCATTGACCCTTGAGAGATGTGATCCATCTTCTTCAGATAGGGAGAATGGTCAATATTATTTGCTTGAGCAGCACTAAGTTTCCATAACATTCAGGTAAATGTGGGCAATAGCTCAAAAATTGTTTCTTTCTCCTGGTTTTATTTTTTGAGTTCCAAAGTATAGTGCAAATCCACTAAAGTCTTATTTGTCTGCATGAAGAGTTTTGCTTTGGAGATTCTGAAGATGATTACATGTTATAGTAATGAATTCTGAGCACGGAAGTGATGATGTCTACTGCCAGCAACAATCATGCAAATTTGCAAAATGTTTACAAATTCACAAGCTAGACATATGCACCACTGAGACCAATATTGTAGTGCTATATTTAGCCTGCTCCTATTCCCCTCTCAAGACACATATACAATAATAACTTCAAGTGATTAATTTTATTTAGATTAATCTATTTCACTTAAACTACAACAAAAAAGGATGAAAGTTTGAACAGAAATCTAGGAGGTGCAAGGCCAAGTGTGAGGGGTAAAATGTGAAAGATGTCAAAAAACATAACTTGATTATTATTTCCCTYAGTGAAACATATTACAAATGAAAGTCCAGTGCCCTCTATTGCCAGCAGTAGTGATTACTTTGCTTACTTGGCATGTCTGATACATCTCAGGGAAGCTTTTGTTATTCTACAAGTGTCTATAAAAACATGAACGCAAAGACTAATAATTTTAACATCATAAAAATGCATGTATTTTAGTCCTCCTAATTTCACTAATTCACTCAGAAATTTCAGATTAAAAGCCTGTGAAATTGCATATTAGAAGTCTCTAAAWTGTAGCCTGTGTTCATTCAGACATTTCTAATGGTGAAAGTGTTTYGTCATGCAGAAGCTCATTGTTTCAGGTGATATGCTTGCACAGGTGTTAGAAGGGGAGTCATTTTTGTGGAAAACAATTTCAACCTTCGAATTTGATTTGGAGAAGTAACATAACCACTGCAAGGGCAAAAAAGCAAAAGATACTGAGAATATCTTCCAATCTTCAGTGGCCCTGCTGCAGCAGTGACAGCTTTAATTCTCTTTGACTAATGGGGAACTCCTCCAAGGGCTGCTGCACTCACAGGCAGGTTGTCTGTGGAACCAGAGCTGGGGAACTGGAGATGAGTACAGTTCTACTGGAGAAAAAGCCCATTTTCCCYATGGAAAAGCTGCTTCTGAACTGTAGCTAGTTTTGAATTTATGCCCACTAAGGCAAAGCAGAGGAAACATATCAGTGCTTGTACAGTCATGGGAGCAGACAGAAGCCAGCCTCACTTGCAAGAAAAARGTCTTGAGATACACAGCCAGCTTCTTCAGCTCCACCAAAAGATTTGCAATTAATGAGGTAGAAGTTTCACTCATCATCGAAGTGAAAATTGATCTGCTTTCCAAAAGCTGACTTGTTAACTGCAATAATTTAGACATTTTTTTGGGGGGTGGAACCCTGCAACAGGAAAAGTTTCCTGGTAATAGGAGAATGTTCTGGAGGAGAAATATTAGAGAATCCCTTCCCTTCAGGCACACAGAAAAAAGCCATTCACTGTATGAACATTCATTAAAAACAAAACTCTCTAAAATGCAACCACAACCAATACAGAGACATTTTGAGTCACTTTTTTGTTAATGTCAAATGTCCATCTTTGTGACTTTGAAGCTGAACCAAAACCAATTGTTCTCCTCTCTAGGTTTTCAGTGAAAGGGTTTTTTTCTGTACTAACAATTTCCAAAGCATCTCCAGCTGTGCGACAGCCACAGTGGTTCATGAGGTTCAGGCTTCTGATGTTACCAAGAACAGGAGAAAAAGAGAAACCCTCCCCCTTAAACAYTACTTTGGTTCTGTCCTGCTGCATTGTGACACCACACAGCTTCTGGTGCTCCTTGCTCTCACAGCAAGTGACAGCAGAAAATCTCTATCTCCAGCACTCAGGCCTCTACACTGGGCAAAATTAAATATTTATAAATAATTAATGGATTATTTAGGGGGATRCTTCCTAAGTATTTTACCAAGAGTAAGCAAAAAATTGGGTTTTAAACAAAATATAAAAAGTCAACAAGTAAGTAAAACTGAAAGCTTGCATACAGTGTTGATGCTATGTGCAAAATTCAGTGCATGGGGATCTTTGTTGCCTTTAAACTGTGTCTTTTTCTGTTCTGCTCATGGTAACTTATGTGGTCATACAAAAAAAAAACCTATAAAAATATATTAATAGATAGTACAAGTTCCAGAATGAAATTCTAAGCAAAATAAATAGCAATATTGTCATTGATATTACCTTAAAAAGTATAGTGAAAATATTTTTTAAGTTATTTTTCATTCCAAAGGAAATATAATTGTCACAAAATAAATATTTACACAGCAAGAATCCCATTTTACTGCATAATAAGAAAAGATGCAGGATATAGAGCACTAATAGGTTATTATATATAAATATCTATATCAATGCAAATAATTCTGAGCATGTGTATTGCCTGGTATTCTGGAGATATCCAAAATAAAAATCTCTTAACACTTAGCAATGCAAATGTGTTTTCTACACCAGGTTTAAACATCATTTGGTTTCAAAAGCTTTTTCTTTAATGATACAGAATGGACATCATGGCCAGATGTATTATAAAAATGTGACACAAGAAAGCCTGGGATTTTAAAACAGAATGTGTCCCAGGGGTAGTGTTGATCACCCAGAGCTGCAACTCAAAGTTATGAACTCTTAATCTTCAATGAGAGTTTTGGTTATTTGCCACAYTGTAGCAAATAATTGGGCTCCCACATTAGGAAGCTGTTCTTTCTCATCACTTTTACTGTAGCACTTAGAAAGGCTGGCAACAGAAATCAGAGTAATTAAATATTTAGGATGAATAAATATCAATGGTGGTCTCTAACAAACAATTTTTTTCCAGATTTATCAAAAATGACACAATTTTAAGTCTATCAGGTTTTCTGAGAGTTTTCTTTCAAAAGAAAAAAAATTTGAGGCTTCTCACAAGGTATTATCCATGTTTAATTAATGAACTGAGCTAACATGTACTATACTCACTTTTAATATGTGAACTTAAAAGAACTGACTGAAGTTTTTGCACAGACACAATTTCAAAATTTTACTAACAGTAAAACAGTAAAAAAAATTCCAGTTTTTATTTGCCCTGGAATCAATGTTCTTACATGTGATACCTGATCCTCCTTTAAAAGTATCTCCAAATCAGTGCTCCTTAGATGAACAGAGCACAAATGTCTTTCTGAGGAAATTCAACAGAACTCTAATAATCTAATGGCAACCTGGAGCTCAGCAAACTTCTATATATTATGTTCCTCCAACTAAATTCTCTGTAAATGACTAAAGCACCACAGCTATCTAAATGAACTTCTCTGAACTTGCCTAAAATGACACTAAAGTTTTGTTCTGCAAAGCCATCGCTGATATTCTCTCTGGAACTCAATTCTAAACCTGAAATCCTACAACACCAGCACACCCTACTCATAGCTTTTATTACCTGAAACTACTGGGGATCTTTTCTGGTCTTGCAGACATGCATATGCGACTATTTTCTGATTTCAGAAAATACAACATACCAGCAGACATCAGTGCAGCCTGAGCACACTGATCAGAGCCTCAAAGTATAGGATTTAATTCTGATTTTCCTASCAGTCACCCACTCATCTAAGCAGCTGTCTTCATTTGACATATAGGTTAGCTGTCAAGAAAGCAGTTTGGAGCATTTTAATCTGTGTTTTTGTGATTTGTTGCCAGACTCCATTCCCCACCCCCTCCCTTCAGCTCCTCTTCTTGGTTATTAACTGCTGTCCAGAAGTATGGCTAAAGACATAGATTGTTCACAGGGGTAAAAAACATTTCCATGGAAGCAGAATCTTAAAGGAAGTTGAAAAATGAGACTATTTTTGTCTTCTTCACAGAACTTCACCCAATTACTCCCATCCCACTCCAGAGTCTGCACACTGAAATCACTTTTCTGTGAGTTGCTTTTAAAATTTATTTTAATTTGAAATCATTGTGAGTGATAGCTTGGAAAACTGAGCAAGTGTGTCAGCAAATGCAGCACTGCAAATTTCTCTGCTGGATGCCAGACTTATGGCAGTTCTGTCTCTCTGGACCTTAACTATTTGACACACTTCCTCAAAAGACCAGTAAACTTCATGTGTGTCAGTCATTCGTGCTGTCTGATATGCAGAAGGCACTTAATCTACATTCACAAGAGACCACTAAAGAGTTGAGTAATTTCAGGTTGTCCATGAGCTCAGAAAGGTGAAAAAAACTGAGACCATCAGCACACCTCCCATGATATAAGCCATATACAAACCCTGGGCAAACAAATTATTTCAGCTGCTGTGCAGTTTGACTACAGCTGTAAGCAATGCCCTCTTGTGTGTTCCMTTTATCCCTCATATAAAACTTGACTGAACTATTTAGTTGCTATTCAAAACAATTTCATTCATACAAGGTGTATTTAGTTTTGCTGACTGTTATTTACTAGCCACATATATTTTAAACAAAGGTGTCAACCCTACTTCCTTTGGCACAGGAACATCATTATGGTGTTTCCTCACATGATCACACAAGAACGGAATCTAATTCCACAGTCACCATGCAGATGTGTGTTAACATCTTAATGTTTCCATCTGCCCATAAAAGGTGTCATTTTTCACAACTTAAATTCTCCACAMAAAGGAGAACTATCAAATGATCTCGGGTTTCTGCAAAGCTAAGTAATGTAACATTTGGCATCCTTTCACCTATCTTCAGACACTGATTCTTCAATAACAAAAGGAAGAAAATCCAAGCATGAAGTAAARAAACCATAAAAAATTACCCACTTTTTTCTTTCCCAAACCTACCATTTTCTGACACTTGTTCTTACCCAGCTAGAGATTAATAATTACAGTGTTTACATGAAAAAGCCTGCTGTCATCTAAAATGTCTTCCTTCACTGTGTAGAGGAACTTGCAGCAGAAATGTGGAAAACCTCCTTAAAACTCTGAATCTGCAAGTGATTTTATGAACATCTGTAATTTGACACCATGGATTAAAACACTGAAAGCTCCTTCACAAAATACCATTACTTTTATGAAACCCACTTACAGGTTAAACTTTGACTTCAAACTAGCCATAAGGGTATACCCTAAAAATTCAAGCTGCCAAAGTTCCCAATTATTGGCTCCTCTGTACTAACAACAGATACTTCTACTGCTGACATTAAAATTGCCAGTAATTTGAGATACTCTCTATGATGAGGGAACAAAAAAATTGTCCAGATCTCTTGAAAATGAAAGAAAAGAAATTTACTCTTTCCTTTTTAGGGCTGGGTATTGCATTTTTACTTTTTACTCTTTTTTTTACTTCTTTTTTTTTCCTTTGTGCTGAAATTTTCATGTTTTCCTTATAGAATCAATTGGCACATACAAGCTTTTTCCTATATGCAAGTAAAGAGTATTTCCATTTTCAGTAGCACTTTCAGTCTTGAAGTCTATTATGCAATGAACAAGGCAAAATGTTTAACCAGTGAAGCAACATAAAGTCATTTCTAATGGGGTACAGGCAGTGTCAAGGTAATTGTTGTGTCTGTTTCCAAGTCCCAGCTGAGAGCTGCTGCACTTGCAGGACTGTAACACATTTGCATTCTCCCAAAGCACACAGTTCAGGATTTCAGTGATGTTGAATTTTAAAAGTTGGTATCTGAGCAAAAAAGTGCCATACCCAGGACCAGACATATCTCTAGTGAGAACTCTAATTACAGTTCTATTATTAAAAACTAGGTTATRATACTTTCCTTTAATATCATCATGTACACCCTGCAGAATTTAATTATTTTATAAATAAACTTCATCTGAGGTCAAAGAAAACTTCTTTCTGAATAAAATTATGTTAAATTATTATGCTCCACAGTTAAAAAACTGCTTTAAGTTTCAACTTATTGCATGCCATTTAGATGGTAAACCAAGAAGGCATCACTTAAAATCATACCCCATGTCTATGATTGCAACAGAGAAAAGAGAAGTCTCTTGGATTACCTTATCCCATTTCTCTTATACTTTAAATTTACTATTTTATCTCACAAACATTGGAAGCCAACTTTTGGCCTTTCCTAATGAAACTTTGATTTTCTTATAGATGAGTCACACACTGTAAATTTCATGGCCCAGATTTTCTGCATAATCCATTTTTCTGGCTAGCAAAAGGAGTAAGAATTAGAGAGAAACCTGATCTTYGGAGCAACTCTAAGAGGGACCTGCAAAATTTATTTTCCCCACTTTTTTGATTTAGAGCACCCTACTCAACTTGCTAAAAAAAGTCTGAAGAGAGACACAGCCTCACCCACAGCAACTGAAATATTGCTGACATTTCTGCTATCATTTCCTAGATACCCTTTCACAGACTTCTTGGTAACACTCCAGAGGTTTTACATTCTGCACATCTCAGACAGAAAACTGTCAAGACTGTGTGGCTGAAAGTTTGTTATGATTTCATGTTAGGGACTGGATTCCACAGCTAAGGGGTATCAGAGTTCACTGATAAACTCAAAGCAGCTGAGGGAAGCAGCTACACATGATCCAACTGAAATGTCACTGTGGGCATGGCCAGAGGAAGGACAACTCTCTTCYTCCACAGGTAAAAATTGTATGTGGGTTCTCAAGTTATGCTGGTGGCCCATAAATTAGAAAATTATTTTTTCTAATAGAAAATTCTTTACAGCTTCTCACATTTAAAAGCATTATTTGTATCTACATCACAAGTCTTGTAAAACAACTTGCAAATCCAAGTGTTTTGAAAGCTTAGTCTGAGAATAAATGCACTGAGACACAGGTGCTCTAGACACTGAATTTCTTAGGAAAGTAATGCAGCTCTTTAGGGAGAAATGCACTATATACCCAACACAAATCAATAGAGTATTTAGAAGCAAGCTTTATTTGGACTGTATAAGAATAGGGGGGTTTGTATTTGGAAGGCAGTTGATTGGTGAGAATTATCTAACATAATTTCATTTAACCCTAAATATTTTCATGACCTGGATTTCACTTTTCACAAGTAAGAGAAATGAATGATGTAATACATTTCTCTGCCTTAACTGCAGCCCTGTAGGCAAATCTACTCAAGACAGCACCCAMAGAACTACAAAGGATTGAATAAAAAACAATTCTGCAATGGAAGTAATTTATTTAGCACTTTTACAAAGCTGACAATGATGACAAATCACTAACAAGGAGTACTCTGCTAACTGAAATCGATTTCACAGCTTGAAACCGAGATGGATTTGAACCACTGCAAACACGTCAGAAGAGAGATAAATTTTAGATTTCACATGGAAATCCACTTTCATGTTTTGAGGACCACCTCTCCAAGCTGTTAGAAGAGGGAGAAAGACTGTCCTGGAACTATACAGCAAAACSTCCTGTATTTCTGCCCTAAAAACACCAGAAAGAAGTAATTTCTTCAAGATTAAAAGATCAATAGTTTTTTGATGGCTCAAATAAGAAGACCCTGTCCAAAAAGCCCAGGTCATGCTTCAGGCATATAAAAATTGAATCACAATATTTAGGAGGTTTTTCTCAGAGCTCAAATGAAGTAGAGGGAGAGTAGCACTTTTACAAATATATGTTTGCAAATGCATTTTCACCTGCATCTAAAAATAGTGTTATAAAACTCAAGTAAAAAGTAGCTCAAACACCATTAAACTACACTAAATAGAACTAGAATTGGAAGGAAGGCCTCTAGATCATTCAGATGACTGAGTCAAATCTAACATTAAAAGCTTGTGTTGATAGGTATTTTCTAAACCCTTCACAATTCTTGTTATTCTTCTGCAGACTTGGTCCAAGTTTCCTCAGTAATTGTAGCTTTGCTATTCCATAAAACAATCATTTCTGAGAAAACAATGCTCTGGGAGCATTACATTTTCTTTAGACATAGAAGCAAAACAGTTACTCTTCATTTTCCACAACTATTTCTGTGACCATAAAAAGGCCTAACTGGTAATACATTTCAAATTGGGCTGTATCAGATGATTGTTGCTGTGGCTACTTATTCATACATGGAAAAGCAAGAGTACAAATTACTCAAGCTAAAATCTCACTATTGCCAAGAAAAATAATTACATCTTTCATCCTCTGTGAAGCACTTCCATTATCAGAAACATATTAAAGTTGCCTTTTTTTTTTTTCTGCAATAGTGCCATGTTGCAGATTCATTTTGTTTGTGATTCAGCACAGTTCTCAGAGCTTTCTTTTGCTTTATTATTGCCAGCCCAGCTATCCCCCTTCTGTATGCAGGTGTTTTACTGCTGCCCTAAACATAATACTTCACCGTTGTCTTGTAATTCATCATTCTTCAAGATAGTATTTATGCTGATTCAGTCCTCCAAATTGCTGGACATCTCTGCTGGGAGGATGCTGAGCACTAATGTGGGCTAGATCACTTGAATCAGTACTAGAAAATATTCTAGAACATGGAAAAGCCCTGATGGGCTAAACCACTGCTGAGAATGTTTTCAAACTTATGGTGGCTGTATTCAGRTTATCTTACTCCCCCTTTTTAATGAGTGGAATCAAATAGGACACAATCAAAAACCAGACTAAACAGAAGGTACATCACAGCTACTCTTTCATTCCTGTCTTTGCCTGGTAAAATGACAAATGATGGGACTGATTTGTTTTATTATTACCAGCAAATAAATTTGAGTCATTCTCCTCCAGGAGTTTAAAAAAAGAAGTTTCAGCAAATTAATAGCTCAAGCAGAATTTTTCCTGAGTATTAAAAATAAAATCATTATATACTGCCAGAAGGTCATGCTTTAAAAAAAGTAGTTATTTGGTCTTCTGTTTCCCCACTCCATTTATGACCTACCATTATCAAAACTATTTCAAAACATGTTATAATTTACTTTCATAACTTTTTAACTGGTACACACCTCTTATCTCTGACCTTGCTCTTCTCCAATTCATCCAGTTTTATTAAAATATGCAATTGCAATTAAAAACAAGAAAAGACAAGTCTAATAGAGGAAACTCCTTCATACATTAAAGGCATGACAAAGAAATCCAGCAAAGTAATACAGATGCATCACTAGTTYGAGAAAAGGCAAAGTAAATTGAGGAAGAGAACATTTTAAGAGAAAGAGGGCTTCTTATATTTCAATCCCTGCTGAAATCAAAGAAATAAAGCTTGAACATTTTTTTCTAATAAATCAGTCAACTGCCTTCAGCAATATCTGAGACTTGTAACTTATCTTGAAAACTAAGCCTCAGTGTAGGAATATCAGGTTTCTTTGGGGTTTGTTTGTTTGTTTGTTTTACCTTAGCAAACTGTGCATTTATCCATTTTGTGAAAGTTTTCTTTTGAACATCTTCCCGTTCATCTGCCAGAGAAAAGAAAAGCACTTATTAGAATTATTCAACAAAAAAATGCAATATTATTGATTAATGTTTCATTTTTGGTTTATGGTAAACTACTAATAAATACTTCAAACACAGGCAGAAAATGTGGTTGGACCTGTTATTTGACAATTGCATCAACACATTTTGAAGGTCTACAGGTGCCCTTCATAGTCATGGTCCATATCCCTGGTTCAACTGACCTATCCTGTGGTTCCTTTTCTTCTGAAAAAGAACATGTTGCAGAAGAATCTGAAACACCCCATTCTAATTTTTAATTTCATTTAGGTATAAAAAACCCCAAACATGTCATCTGATGGTTTTGGCATCAGGAAACTTTTCTACATTAGAGAAGTACTTGAAATAACATTATATGCACCTCCTCTAATTGATTCTGGACCCCAACAATAGTTCTCCACTGGCAGCCCCTGATGTACCTTATGCCTTTCTTAACTTGCAACTATTGACCTTTCACAAATTGTTATATATTTTTGCTCCAGTGGAAAAAGAAAAAAAGAAAAAGAAAAAAAAAAACCAAACAAATTCACATACATAATTATTCAGCAATACATGAAATTATTTTTCAATTCTTTAATACAAAATCTTTGTAGAAGCAGATGATTTATCTTAGGCCTTGATTTCTGTAWGTAAGTTGTGAGTACAGCCTTGATACTGAAGGGAACTGGACAAAAGTACAATTCTGCTGCATTTTATATAGGTTGAAAAGAAAAAAATTATTTCAAACTAGAACTTTGTAAGCATTTGATCAAAAAGATGTACTAGACATCATCCCTGAAATAYAAAGGACAGGTTTCTTTGCTGGGCAAAATAAAATCAACCCCAACTAGAGTTCAAGGGCATATATGGAAAAGGGTGCAGAATGCTTACACTAAAATAAAGTTCACTCAATGCAGCCTTTCRGTTTGCAGTAAAATTCTCTACACTTCTTAAATAAAAAGGGATATTAAATTCCCTTCTGAAATTAATAATGTTAATGGATTCACCTAAATTTGAAAGGCAGGTATAGACAAGCTAGAAGAGAAATGCATGGCATTAATAATGTACTTAACTTTCCCTCCTTCCACCTGTCCAAGGATACAAGGCAAGACAAATCTTTTTGRTACAAATATATATTTCATTCTTAAAACCCCAACCCAATATCACTTTAAACATACCTTTCCCACCAGAATGTTTTTCAGTTTCAAAGATACAATATACTCATAAAAAATACTAGCTGGCAAAGTTACTGTTGCATTATAAAGAATTACTGCACACCTGAAGGAGCACATTCTAACTGAGTTCAGATGATCTTGACCCGAAAAAACAAATGACAACACAATAGTATAACTGGAAACTTGCTATAGAAGACATGCATTATATACACTCTGCCACTAATATATATTTGAGCATTTGCTGCAATAAACTTCCTAGAATTCTATTGTTATCYATCCCAAATAACACTGTCAGCTTCATCCTTTGGCTGAAAGTAATACTTGAGACTCATCTAAAAGCAGTAGCATGCGAAGGAGATGCATGGTTTTTGTAATACATGATGCTAAAGCTGTTAAAATTTTTATTTTTCCCCACAAGCAACACTTCCCTCTGTGTTGACTGTAAGTTGTTTATTATATGAGTTTTGTTTCATTTCAGCCATGTGCAATACACAGAAGATGAGAGAAGGAAGATAAATTTTGTTGTTAGAAGATAAATATTCAATCTGATGTTATATTACAAAYTTCTTCAGCAACTTCATATAAAATATTACACATAAATAGGTGCTTCTGTTTAATCATCTCTGCTAAAACTGCCAGATGCAAAKGGGTTCAAAGAATAATGTGGCATTTAGCAATGGAAAGAGAAAAGAGACAAAATCACCTTTTTCAAATTGTTCAAACAATATTAAGTGATATTTAGCAGGGAAAAGGAAAGAGACAAAACCACCTCTTTAAACTGTTCTAACTTCTACTTTTCCACCCAAGGCAGCTGTAATAGCACATTTAGTAACAGAGTGGGTTGTTTGTATCAGGGGTTTTTTTGTTTGCTTGCTTGTTTGGTTTTTTCCCCCCACAAAGATATATGCAAGTTTAACTGCTAGTCACCAACTAATTCGTGTCCACTGTGCTAATAAAGGCCAGTGTCTCCTGAGAAAAATGACAGTCAAGCCCACAACTTAAATGTTGAAACTTATTCAAAGTCCAGGCAATGCACTGCTACTTTGTGAACACAAATCTATTCCAGTGCTGTTATTTTTATACAGAGATTATTGCAAGCACTTTTATCTCTAGGTGCTTGCTYTGACAAGTTTATACCACAACAATTTGTTAGTGACAGCCTCCTAACCTAAAAATGAATCAATCTTTTGGTTATGCATGGCATGATTTCCCCATTGTAAACACAATCTTTTACAAAGAGATGTTCTCTTAGCCCAGATTTATGGATTGAATGCTAGATGTGGAAGCTCAATGACATTTATCTAGGTGCTGCAGAAACGTGCCAAGAACACTTCCTCTGGCACTTTCATAATGCTGTGTTTATGAGAGACCCTTCAGCAGTGAGCCAGTGAATGTCCTTGCAGGTGCTTTTACTGTGAGACAAGAATAATCAAATGGCCAGGCAGGTAATTCCTCCACCTGTTCAAGAGCAATATGGTATGTTTATTTCTTTTCTTTCAAGCTGAAAGAATTGCAGAATAGTGTACTGTCTCTCTTCAGCTTAAACACTGCATGGATCCTGAATTCCTTTATCACAATAACAATGGGATCCCTTCCCTCAGCAAAAATGCTTTTCTCAGACTGATGGACACTGAGTGGAATAGGCTTAACCTCATTTTCTGYAGGTTATCAATTCAGAAAATGAGCACTCTGAGGTCTACAAAAAGCCTTCCAGAGAAAAGAGATACTGAGCAGTGAGATTTACCTGATTCTCGTATCCTACAGCCTCCAGTACCACTGAACAGATCTTGTTTTARCTACAATATATTCACAAATGTGTTCTGATGGGCATCCAGCTTTGCAGCTGTGAATGCAAACCTCTCAGATTAGTTAACTGCACATTTGACTTTTGAAGTATTATTCCAGGTTAGGCCTCGTAATAAATTATGACCCAGAGAGAAAGTGCAGTATTAATGAAGCTAATCATCTGACAAAGGACAGTTCTGACACTTAATCAGGCWGCAAGGCTAATAGAGACAAGTGGCACACTGAAGGATGCTTAGGAACAACCATGATTCAACAGAGCAAAGATGCTACTAATAATGGCAAGTGGTCACCACAGAACTTTTCTAGAAACTTAATAGCTCATGTTCGCAACCTACCACTCCAATGCMATTCCCATCTGTTTTCTACAAGAAAAGCTCCAACGTTATGTGTATCTCTTAGTAAACTATGCTTTTTACTGCCCTTATGTTTCCACACCACCCTACCCCCTCAAATAAAACCAAACATATTAAATAAAAAATGGTAAGAGGAATAAACTATATTTTAATTACTGGTATACTCTAGATACTATTCTGAAAACATACAGCAGTGTTAAAAAATCACTAAACAATAATACTTTATAAACTATTTGAGCTGAAAAATACCAAGCAGATTGCAAAATGAACCMAGGATAAAAACACACTGTGTATGTCACTACATCACTCCATTTATATCATAAAAGCCACTTTCCCACAGAAAACATGTAGTAGGGAGAAGGAAATTTGCATACTTCGGTGCATCCTTCCCTTTTTGTCAGAGGATCTTCAAACTCTCAACTCTTGACACATCTGAATAAACACTTCTTTCACTCACAGAATGGCTGAGGCTGTAATGCACCTCTGGACATCATCTGGTCCAACTGCCCCAATCAAGCAGGGCCACACAGATTTTACAGGACTCTGTTGAGGGTGGTTTTTTATTATCTCCAAGGATGGAGACTCCACAGTGTCACTTCCTTCTACCACATGAAGACTGCATTTTTAGCCTTCCACAGATCTGGGTCATGTTTTCCAATATAAGTTGCCTAGAAAATTCTTGAGTAAATATACCCCAATTTCTAAAATTGGAAGACATTCAACAAAATTGTACTGGTACACAAGGAGTATGGAAATGATCCATTTCCTAGGATTATATAATTTAATTTTTAAAGACAAACAAAAAAAAATCATTGTCCTTATCCTGTCAATGAAGATGTGACATTTGTAGAGTGTTTGAATGACTCAGAGACAGGCAGTGATAAGAGGCTCAGTTGTGTGATAGATTTTATGCAGCCTTCAGCAAGCAATTCCTTCACAGGTGTGGGAACACAAACAGGGAAGAAGGAGGCTTCTTATTCTGTTACCCAGTGTTGCCCTGTGTTAGGTAAACAATAATTGAATAGTTATGTTTTGTCTACCAGAACCTACAAGCAAGAAAGGAGAGGAAAAAATAAAAAAGAAAAAAGAAAAAGGAAGAAAAGAAATAAAAGAATTCCCATATGCTGTTGAAAACACATGGTGTTGAGGCAGGTGTCAATTCCCTCATTCATGGCTACTGCAGGTGATTTGGAACACTGTGCTTTAGAGAATAAAGCCATCAAAATTGCTATTTGATTTTCTAGCAGCCAAACAATGCAGATTGAGAAAAGGTCAGGATCTTCTTCAGTGAGTGGGAGTGMGCACCAGCAATGGTGGGAGCACTAGGAACAAAAGAGGCCACAGATTATTGATAGAGTCACATTATTGATACTCTGGCTCCATTGACTCGCTATTCTTTGAGATTTTCAGTACATTGCTACAATACTCTGCCAGTAACTACAGCTGCTGAGAAATGTTCCCTTCCCATTCTTGCTTATCTGAGGGGGGAAGAAGAAATCAATGCAATACAATGACTGAAAGATATTCAAGTGGACTAGCTTTGATTTTTAGTCATTGAGGTCATCCAAGACATTCACAAGTTGACAGGAAATACAATAGGCTGCTTTGACAGACAGACAGGAATTTAAGTCTATTTCTCATGTAAGGCAATACAGAACATGCAATTCTTTGTCCATCTTCTATAAATGTACTGATGAGCAGTGTGTTGACTTAATCTGAATATTGTTAAAACTCCCTGTTCCCTGTACTACCCTCTTGAGACTTAACTATGGAACCAGAGTCAAATCACCATAATCAGACCATCTCAGGCTTTTCAAAACACTGATGAACCTATTCAAATGCTCAGCAGAAATGGAACACTGAAAGCCCTTGTTAATATAGATTGATAAGGGGGAAAAAAAGTACAACTAAATGCCATGAAAAATAGAATACTAAAATTTTCTGAGAAAGGTGGGGCAAGATTTAAGGTAAATTTAGGAAATGAATTGGTGAATTCCTAACAAAAAAGACTTTGCTCCCTGTTTCCTTCAAATAGGGGAACTCAGAGAGAGGGATGCCATTTACTGATCAGAGGACAAAAGAGAGGAACCTGTAAGACCCAACCTACAAGATTTCTACTGACAGATTGGTGTAGCAGATTGAACTACTGAACTATCTTGTCTAGACTGAATGTCAGGCTAAGAAAACCTTTTATTTTTCTCATATCATTACGTTAGTTGGAATTGTTCTCTCATTATATCTGTTTTGGGGAAACTGCTTCCTGACTTTTCCCATCTTTTTAATTCTTTAAAACACTGCAAGTGTTTATATAAGGTCTCACTCTTCGAATCTAACTTTAACTAATCAGCTATTTAGATAAAAACTACTGAGTGCTTTTGAGGACCAATATGGATGTCATGTGTAAAAAAGGAGCAGGAGCAGCACAAAGGATAGAGAGAACATGACAGCCTGCCAGCCTGGAACAGAAGGAAAGACAAAAAAGGGAAAGAAAACAACAACAAAAAAAAAAAAAAAAGGCAACAATGACAACAAAAAGAAGAAGAAAAAAAAGAGAAAAATGAGGAAGAGGTGAGGGGAAGACAGAAGGGGAATTAAACAACTTTATCCTGGCTTGGGGGAAAAATAATAGGGAAAGAGACATAGAAAAGCAGGAATGGGATGGGGAAAAGCAGAGTTAAACACTTCCTTTCTGGGAAGAAATAAAGGGTATCTGGTAGCKAGATGATCATATGCAGGGAAGCAGTGAATTTGAACAAAAGAACTACTGAAGCATGTGCAGCTTAGTCAAAAAGATTTGACTAGCATCCAGAAGTACCAGAAWAATGTAAACAAGCTGCATATGACTCCTACATCAACAACAGGCAGCTGTGAAATGTACACACAGATCTTTGTTTGAACAAATTCATGTAATTTGTTCATGTTTGTTAACCACCCCCCTGCCCTTCTTCCCCTCCACCATTTCTCAACCCTTTTCCCTAAATAAATTGTAGCATATGGAAGTCCCAAGACAAAAGCAGGATCACAGTTCCAATGGAATTTAAAAAGAAAAGGAACAGCATGTCAGCTTGCATTTCCAGAACATTTTAAGTATACACAACATGAGGTGTTCAGCTCCAGTTCATACACTGGTAATTGTATTGCCAGCTGTTGACCTAGTCTTCCTCTGGTCCATCACAAATAGACCTTGGGAACTGATTCTACTTCTTTGTGTCCATGGATTTGACCTGAGGACCTGTAACACAACCCTTGAGTGCCAGGACATCTGCCTCAAGTGCTGGTGACCCAGCCCTGCCTTACCCTTTCAAAGACAAGGACTAGTAAGAGTTTTGAGCCACACTCTACCAAAAATATCTTGTTCTAGTTATTAACAGCGTTGCAAACACAAGCTTAACTGTTTCTGCCTCTTGGGGTTTTTATTATGTTCTAAGCAGCAATTACTTTGGATCCAGTAAATTTTTCTCAARGGGAGATCATTAGCAAATTGCAACCTAAAAAGCCCCACTGATTCAATGCATCACATTTCTCTGCATAAGATAAATAATTGCTCAAACTTAAAGAACTAACCTATCTCCCCCTGAGAAGCTGATTCTTCAAAAGGAGTTCAGTTTATGCCTTATCTTTACATGGGAATATACAATTACTCATTTGGATATTCACCTGTGTTTAAGTAGCGTCCCCTTTTTTATCTATTTTTCGAAGTCATATACATATATTGACAAATGAAAAGAATCCTTGCTAATGTTTCAATGGAAGCCCATGCTATTTTAGAATCTTACCATTGTTATGACTATTTTCTGAATACTGTAGAATAYTTTTACACCTTTAAATGAGGCAATATATTTGTCTTCACTTAAACCTTCAGGGTAGTAAGAAGAGCTGTACCAGCTGAAACTTACAGAAATTTCTGGAACTTGCAGAATATTGTTTGATTTAATTTTATTATCAACTTTTTGCAGTCAGACACCAATGAAATCACGTTGCCAGTACAGCCAAGTACCTCAAAAAAATACCAATAATGATTTAAAAGCTTTTTGGTTTTGTAGTTTGTTTGGCTTTGGAGCTTTTTGGGTTTTTCATTTGTTTGGGTTTTGTGTTTGTTTTTATTGTTGTTTTTGTTGAAAGTGACAACATTCACTGGCAGGAGAAGTCTTCTTAGTGCTACAAAATGGACTAAATTAATGGGGAAGGAAACTGGTATTACCAAAATGTGAAAGAAAAGAAGAGTTGGTCAATACTAACCTCATCTTGTTAAATGAGTATATATGGGRAAAATACTTAATATTTCTTGTTGGTTCACTTGAACAGGACATTTTTTTCTTGTTTACAGATTAGGGAAGCACAAGTTAAATGCTGCTAATACATCACAGCTGCTGAGATACTTTGATCCTTTCATCTTAAAAAACAACTAAAAACTTGTAAGGTAGATTAGCAAAAATCACAACGTGCTCAGAGTAAGRAGGCAATGTTTGCTGCTCAACCCTCTTGCTGGTTGTTGGGCTGACTGGAACAAAAGAACATGACTGACATTTTAGGAAAAGAAACCAATATATAACTTCTTTGAAATAGTGACTAGACCTGGTATCAGATTAAATACAACTTGACTGTAGTAACTCTGGCTTCAGAGTTTCTTACTTTTAACCCATTTTTGTTGTTTCCCAGAGAAAATGGGAATTATTAAGTGAAGACAAAATCAGTATCAACCCTTTTTCTCTGAGCTCATGGGTATCCCACACTCTGCACAGGAAGGACGGTGGCACCAGGACAGATGGACAGGCCCAGCCCTGTGAGCCCTATTGAACAGCCAGCAGCAGAAAATCCTCCTCAGTTAGACACTAATAAAACTGGTTTGTGTGCACTGCAGCCTCAGTGACAACCTGTAATCAGCAGTGTTGCTCCTCTGCAGCAAGGATCTGAGAACTGCTGAAACTAACTCAGAGTGACAACCAGCGCTCTCAGCTGGGCTGCTGCTGAACCAGACAGCTCAAAGGGAACCCAGCACTGCAAATGTCCCAGCCACCACTGTGGGAAAAGTTACAGGCCAGAAATGAGCAGAACTGGCTGCTCCTGTATTACAGCCATGTCA
>CADDXX010000341.1:346568-422784 GCA_902810485.1 Alauda arvensis | reverse complement strand
CACCCATCCCCCAAAATAAGAAACTTGTTCTGAAAAAAACTTTAAACAGCTGTAGGTTTCATGGTTTTCACCAGTAGAGTTCCATGCACTGGGAAAAGGAAAACTGTGATAAAGGAGCTGTGGCCCAGACTGAAGTTGGCTTGTCAAGAYAGAGGGTCTATAGGTTCTTAGGGTTTTTGTTTGTGTTTTTTAAGCTTTGGAAGAGAGGTCAGCATTTATCTGATCGTCAGGCTATCTCAGAGTAAGCTGTGACAGAGGCACTACATGGGAAGTGTACTAGAAAAGAGATTAATTACTAGAAATAAAAAAGTCAAGGTTATGTAACTAGATAAAATTACCCACAATTTTCATATTTATAACTTCTACGAAAACCACAGTTATTTTTGTTTTGTTCAGAAAACAGCAGATAACTGCTCAGACTGTGTCCTTCTTTAGCTGGAGATTTTTACCATCTAGGTTACTATTTTTGTTCAGATATGAGCAATAGAGGACAGGAGACTAAAGACAGCAATGGTAATTCATAAGCCAGCCAGAGCAGAACACATCAAAAATAGGACACAGGAGCCCACAAACATTCTGAATTATAGATTTTCAACTAATAACAAATGAMACTGAAAGAAGCATCAGGATTTAAAATAGGTAATCAGAGCCTAAAACATGACATTAGTATTTAGTGTTTCACACAACCTTGTGATATGAAAATGAAATTGCTGTTCTGTTTTCAGCAAATGCCATCTAGTGATGCATAGATGCAAAGCTTTGAACCACTTTGATTTTTTATGTGTATTGTCCCAGATTTTCTGATTTGCTCCTATGGAAAAAAAAAAACAGGCAAATACTTTACATGGTCTCAGACTCTCAAAACTCATGTCACACACACGAAGAACACAGAGGAGGATGGATTAACCATATGTGAAGGACCAACATTTGTTATAATTTGTACTAAAAYATTCATTGCAAACAGCCATGCTAAGTACACTGTGGTAGCTGGCACTATTCTGTAATATTTCAAGTTCTTTTTTTGCTCCTCTGTCAAAAGAAATTAGAGAACAGGCTGTTCTAGTCTGCTTGACTGACTGCTGTCTACTTCATTTCATCTGACCCAATTAGTGTCTGAGTTAATTAGGAGGAGCTGCCACTGGGATATCAGAGAATGTATCAGAGATATTTGCAATTAATAAGACCAAGGTGTTAGTAAGCAATTGTTTACTGTGCACACACCCTGATCTTAGGGTGAAGATACTGCCATTATAAAGCTGACAGCATCAACTGGTCCACAACTACAATTCATCTTATTATACATTTGAGAAACTTGGAAAGAAAAGAGCACATGCCTCTAAGAACAGTTGTGTAAATTAAAGGTGAATGAACTGGGTTTTCTACTCCTGTTCCACTTCACCGGGAGTAGACAAAGTAATGATGAATGCATTTAAACTGTAGTTGTGATTTATTTAACTCAGAAAGAACTTTCGCAGATTTCATGTTATCAGCTCTCTTGGCATCCTTTTACCACGCCCAAGCATCCTCCACTTCCCAAGGATAGAAAAGAAAGGACAATCAGAGAATAAAGCCCTTGTTAATGGTGATAATTGGGGGGGGGGGGGGTGAGAAGCCAATAGAATAGAATTTAATTCCCCTATATCCTTTCCCATTTCACAACTCATTTGTTCTGTTTATAGTGGTTCAATTGTACAAATGAAAGATCTTAAAACAGACTGAAAGATCTTAAATTTTGATAAATACACATTAGGATCTGAACATTTGGCATACTGAACACAATTGTCCAGTACTACCCCATGTTTGGAAAAACTCCAAGTGTACAGGCAAATACAAATTAGATAGAAGTCTAAATACCAGTACTTCACAGAAAACCTGTATTACAAAGAATGTTCAATCTGTATATCCCCTCCACCCTATAATATCAAGCATTCCTAAAAAGAAGAAAGTAATTGAATTTCTAGACAGCTCATAAGCAACACCTTTCTAACAGCCACAATGTTTACTTGCAGACTGTTCATCCTTCAGCTCCTTCTGAGGCTTCTATTTTTCATTTAACAGCTTTATTTGGGAAGTGACTGTTCAGTTCTCACACAAAGAAAAAACATTTAGATTGGAAGAGTGAGGAGGTGTTTGTCTCTTTTACCTCTAGGATGCTGAAAAATGAGAGCACAATAGAAATGAGTTTTAGACTTCATCACAAAGATGGCAACAACTGTTACAAAGAATATGCATTTTTTAGAATTTTTAAGACAAAACCAATTAGAATCAGAACTCAGCAATGTGCCCAGAGCCACCAATAGTTCAAATTGTGCTTTTACCCAGCAACCAGTGGGCAAAAGCTACCATTATAGGAAAGGCATTATAAGCTGTAGAAATTACACTGCTGAAGACAAGAGAAGTATTTAAGGTGAGGTACCACCCTTGCCTACCAAATTACACAACAGCATTGGCTTCTGATCCAATCTCTGTCTCTGCAGTACCCACTGAGAGGGGGCAGCCTGTGACACACAGAGGAAGTACAGGATGTGTTTCTTCTTAAGCAGCCGGCATAGGTCCTGCTCAGGAACATTTTATTATCTGTGGCAACACTAAAACAACCTACTTGGCTACATGTTGCTAAACATTTGTTTACAATTTTACATAAAGTTCTCAGATTATTTTTGTCTACAGAACTAACTGAAATCAGGCAGAAATCCTATCCAAAACTCATCTGCCTGACATTAGTGCATTGGCATTTGTTAAAACTGAATACATGGTTTGGGGATGAACGCATTTTTCATCCACACAGGGGGACAAAGCTCAACATCTTAAATTTATCTTGGGAGAGTGAAGTAGAAAGAATTGGAAAAAATAAAATGGGCAGAGACACCAAAGCAGCAAGGAAGAAAGAGGATATACATAACTCCCTTTTTCATATTTTGAGGTGTTTTTTCCATTCTGGGGTAGGAGAAAGAATAAGGGGAGGAGCAATTTTTAGAATGACAACATCATTCTATTTTGTAACATGTCCCTGATATTCTTACTCCACTTCAGAATATTTGAAGCACTGGTGAAATATTTATTAAAATTAGATTTATTATGAGTACTGTTCATCTTCTCATTAAGAGGGCATTGTCTGAACAAGCTACAAGAATATTTGCAATAACAAATTCTATTTGTATTCTGGTAGATTTCATGCCCTTCCAACTGAAAGTAGCATTTTCTGGCTGTACCACATATGAACATTTTAGATAACTAATATATTTGTTGCCTGTATGTATTCTGTGCATTGATCAGTGGTTTTTTTCATTGCATACATCATTCAGGYCTGCTTTCAATGAAGGATTTCATATCTATAACATTAAGTGAAGATTAAGAAATATTAGTATTGATGCTAGGACAGTTACCTATTATAAACATTGATTTTTATTTCAACTCGGTGCCAACTCATCAGCTCTACTGAGAGGAGCTGTGTTTCCTCAAAATAGATTCAGTACAGGAAAAGAAGAAAAACATCTATTTGTCATTCTTTTTACAGCTGTTCTTTTCCAGTCTAGACAACTCAAGGCAAGTGTGACATTTCACAAGATCATAAACTACACTGAAGAAACATATTGTCATTCTATTCCAATGTTTTTGCAACAGTAAAGAAGAGTAATTTTCTTTGTAGCCTAATGCTTTTAAGAGGCACCTTAATCAATCTGCATAGATATTTTGATCACATTCATCCTAACAGAGAAACAAAGTGAAGAGATATTGGAATTTCAGTTTGGGCTTCTATCTTGGAGGATGTACAAAAGACCAACTGAAAATATTCAGAGTAGAAAACTCATAAGGCAGCAGAGGAAGGGAAGGAAGGAAAAATGCATTAAAATGAAYATTTACATGTTTGGATAACTTATTGGGAGATGAAAGAGAGAAGAAATGAGGATCCAGCTAAAAAAGACTACTGATAAAATCTCACCCAACAAAGCTGAAACTACTACACTGTGGCTTTGACAGCTACTAAAAACCTGTTTGTGAACCAAGGGAAATTCACTGAAATTAGAGCATGATGGTCTAGAATGAATCAAAAAATGTTATACCCATTAATTCTCAGGAAGCTCAGAGAGCACTATACTTAACAGTTCAATGTGAACACAGTAGAGAACCAACACCCTCTTTCCCTGCTTAAATCTGGTATAATTCCTATTTTCTTCATACGCCTCCTTTAATTTATTAATAATGCATTATTTTTGCACAGTCTTTAGCTTCTTTAATATTTTCACACTCCAAAATTTGAACCTGATTACCCGCTAACTCTATGGTTCAGTTACACTCTAAAATTCCTGAGCATATAAAATCCTTGGGACTAACACGTAAAAGGATAAAAGGGGATTTATAAAGACTGATGGTGGGAAGGTATTGAGATAGATCTGAGCACAAGTGTCCTGAGGCAGTGTTTAGCTTCAGTAATGACTAATTACTGACATGCAGATGCTGAGATGAGCTCACTTGGTCAGTGTGGTGCTAATAACACCTAAAATTGTGGGATCAGTSTCTGTGTGGAGCATTTCCTTAAGAGCTGAACTCAGTGATCCTTGTGGGCCCCTTAAAACTCAGAATATTGTGTGGATCTCATGTTGGCATCTGCCATCTACTGTCCAATGGATCTTCAGGCTAATTCAGTGAGCATGAGGATCAAGAAAACCAGAATGACTACAACATTCTGTTCCTTTTATTCAGCTCACAAAACAAATATTCCTTGGCCAACACAAGAACCAAAAAGAAAGTTATTTCTGAGAATTTTGAGCAATGAGGAATGAGTTGGCTACTCCTCTAATATTTGCAACACCTAACAACTAACTTAGCAACCACATAAATAGTGTCTACGTTATTTTGGTATTTCTACATCGTTAATTGTCAGGCATTCATCAGCATCATCAGCTTGATGACAATGACATACAGAGGTTAAATCATTTGGATATCTGATTAGCTGTCAGAAACAATGATTCTATGACATTCAGGCTCCACCTAACATCACAGCAGGACACAGAGGGTTTGCRACCAAATACCAATTTTGGAAATTAAAAATACTGCCATTCTTTTAATGAAAGAATTTGAAAATCATGCAGCAGGCAGCTACATTAATAAAAGTAACATGGAAACGATTTACAATTAATTCAAACAACTTACAAAGGTCAAATTGGCATGACTGTGACATTTCAAGCAATGTAAATGGAAGACTTAAAATTTTCCACGCTTCTATTTTACTTTCCCAGTAATAAGGAAATTGAATCAATTCCAGGTCTTTGACATGGTTCCTCTATTGACAATTAGGTCTTGAATAGAAAATAACTTTGGTAATACACAGTTCTCCATATTAAATTGTTTAACAGCTAAGGAGATCACTATGCATTAAAAAAAAAAAAAACAACAAAGATTCTTTTAAAATTATTTCTGTTCCAACTGTAGTCAAATGTGATAYTCAAGGACAAGAAGAAAGCTTAAGATAGTTTCTAAACTCTGCTCATATAATCAGGCATGCAGATAGTATTTAATAGAATATATAATGCAAATGTTTTCCCCCTGCTAGGTTTTACACATGGTAAGAAACTACCCAGAACACAGACTGATTGGATGCTGACTTTTTGCACTAAGCAGAGTTAGCCTGACTACAAACTTAAACAGAGAGAGAATTTAATTAACATTTCCCATTTCACCATGAAGCTAGGTGTGGTCATGAGAAACAATTTCCAGTGTTAACAGCAAATATATTGAAAGAACTACTCAGTGAGATAGGGGAAGAAGCATAATAAAGAAGCAATAGGAAGACAAAATTTTAAAACTGACCATAAGGTGGCTTAAGTTATCTTCAAGAAGAAGCAAGTATTTAAAAAGGGAAAAAAAATTATGTCAGTAAATGGAAACAGGACAATGTTTCTATAGSAGTGCATTCACACTGTAAGGGAGCTGTAATTATATGGATCCTAGTCAGAAAAACACATGCTCTTTGCTTCATATCTTGAATATTTTTTGCTGTCATCTTTGGCTGGTACRACATAAATCCCACACCAAATATGTAACATTCAACCAGCCATAAGACAGGTCTCCATCAGGACTTATATATTTAAAATACTGAAAAAGKTTATAGTCTCAGAAACAGTTAAGTCATCTTCCTTTTGGTTGTTGATTTATTTAAATGCACTCCATTTAAGGTGAGCATTTAAGGGTCTGCTGGTTTTTATTTTAAAATGGAACAGATGTACACACTTTTCAATGTACTGCACTGTCAAGACATTCCCCWCAGCAATCCTTGTAGTTCAAGATTCTGCTAGAACATAGAGGAACCTATTTTATCTTTGAACTTTGAAAAATATAAATAAAATAATACTGCACATACAGTAAAACAGAAGAGAAGAAAAAGAAAATACTTTCCTACTTCATAGACATTGGGGGGACAAGTCTCCGTCCTAGGTGGAAGGAGGTGAAAAATCAGTGTCMTTGCTTGAAATGATGCCTGTTACTGGATTATTCTCATTAGTGAGGATTACAGCCTTGGCAGTCTAAGCAACGTAGATTGAAATGACTGCAACAAGYATAATGCCAACACTGAGAAATAAGTAAATTATGGAATTATAGTCCTTTATCAGTCTGTAAAGCTTTTATTTATTTTAATTTCTATTTGCCATAGAACTTCACATCTTTGAAAATGTTTCTATTCTAGGGAACACACAGTTACTATGATTGCAGTAAAAGTAGCAGATCAAAACCCTCAAAAGTTGGCTTTGATTTTTCCTACAGGCCTTGTCAGAAATTTAAGCATTCTACAAGTTTAAGAGCTGAGATTAGATATTACTTCACATAACTAATTATTTTAATATTAAATGCTGCTCTACAGAATTAATTAATACTGCAAAAAGCATTTAAGGTATTAAAATTCTGTGCACTTACACCATACATTTATGAATGTAGATTGATTAATATTTATTCTAGAACATTGAAATTTAGCTAGAAATCTAATTGGTACACTTTCTACGCACATTCAGAAGACTATAAAAACAAAGACATCAATGGGGGGGACCTCAGAAACAAGTTGCTAACAATAAAAAAAATCATCATGAGGTACTTTTCAAATGCACCCCTATTTGGATTTTGCAGTATTTGTATTAAAGTGAAATGTATCTTAAGACTACCCAAAGCACCAATTCAAACACACAGGTATACACACATATACCCAAGGGTATACATGGTTAAAGTACTGAAGTTTTTGCAGTTGCTTCTGATCTTCAGATAAATCAGAGGTCTGCAACTGCAGYAGAAGCAAAATATTCACCCATATGATGTTCCTTTGTTTAAGTGTTTGAGCAGCCACATCTCTACAGCACTGGTACATTAACACAGCTTTCCATACACATCTGAAAGATGGCACATGCATCCAGGGATGGTTGATGACATATATTGAACTGTTCAAGCAAGTGTTCACCTCCCCTGTAAGTATTCCTGGAGACCATTGTCAGTTCTAATGACACTAAAGTGAGCATTAARTCTGGTTCTTGTTCCTTAATTCATTATTTATTCCAGGAACACAAACTTTAACCTATATGTGTAAGCAGCTCTTTTTAACTTCTATAGTGTGTACTTGACTCCATCTGTGTTTTTCTTTTCAATGCTATTACTAGCTGTCATCTTCACTTTACAAACTGCAATTAGGCCTGGTGATTAAAATGCATTAACTACATTTCTGAGAGCTGCTATATGTAACAAAGACCATGGGGATTGTGTGTGTTCTTTCTATCCCTGACTACTTTTGGCAAACTACTCAACCATTGAGATTAAGTATTGCCTCTACACTTCTCTGCAAGATGTATACAGAAGGTACAAGAGACCTGTAATGAAATAGTCATCTCCCAAAAAAAAAATCACAGTAACAAGTCCAACCAATCAGAACTTTTGGGTTATTTCACAAATGTAGTTACAGTAGAAATTCTCTGAAAAACCAGACCATTTATCTGAAGACTGAAAATGCCTGAATGTGTTAAGCATATATTGTGTTTAACACATTTTATGTATTCACCCTCCACCACCTTTAACACTTCAAGGCAGTGCCTCTTGCTCAGCATTTTGCACCTTAATAAAAATCCCCTGTTCTTGTGAGAAGCCAGGTAAGCACTGTCACTTCTGTGTCTGCAAACACAGGGGTACAAAAAAGTCTCACCAGCCAAAAGTTGTTCCAGGTATATTCTGCACCACAGCTAATACTCAAGTACCCAAAACAGGTCCACCCAGTTTTTCTTCTACAAGGTGGGCTGGGATGGTGACCTCTCTGCTGCCCTACTCCCAGTAAACCTACACCTACTCAGAAAAGATGCCAACAGAGTACAGAGGGCTCCAAAACTGCATGAATGATGGCATGGAGATTTACAAGCAAGCCATTAAATGAAGATAATATGGACACAAATATGCTAAGCACTGTTTAAAATGCATTTACATGCAGGCTGAGCTAACTGAAATGCCAGAGGAAGGCCTAGACTCTAGATTATGTATGATGCCCCTCCTCCAAAATTAAAATTAGTAATTAAGGTCTTCTCCCTTAATATTGCAGATGAAGCAGGGAGCAGCCTGGATATCAACCCCAGAGCTTCATCACAGCCACTTATTGCCATGTGAAGAATTGAAAAATGCTTTTGCATTGATGGAAGACAYGCACGTAAATTAAGATGGTTTTTATTTCTGGCCACTTTTTGCTGTCATTTTGGTTTTGGTTTTCGTAACTTATAATAATAGGTGAGGAAAGGGCATTTTTTTCTTAATTTACTTGAAGAGTTATTAACAGAGTTGTTAAAAAGACTGTGTAAGGCTGTAGTTGTTCAAAAATTAAATGGATGGAAATATCCTGAGCCAAAGGGCAAATCCATCTATAGAATTGCTATCAAGGAGAAGAATTGCTGAAAATACAATTTGTTCTTTTGTAACAAGTAAGAAAACCATATATTGATTCAAATGTTATCTCTTGTCTGGATAAAGTACCATTGTTACAGTTAATTAATACAATGAAATTTCCCAGTCTGTTCTATGAGTTGTTTAATACAATTAGAATGGAGTTAAATAAGTGCTTTAAATCCTTACAAAATTTAAAATGAAAACTGAGCAATAGTGACATTTCTTGACATCACAAAACATTTTTTMATTTATTTTAWATACTTCATTCTTCTGTAATATTTGCATTCCTAACTAGCAGAGAAGCAACATACTTAATTATGATATGCTTCATATACTAATAGTTACTAAAGGCAACAATTATTATTTCTTGATCCCATTAAAACAGACACAGCTCAACTCCCAATATCACTGTACTAGTCTCCCTACTAATAAACCCATAAAACAGGACAAGATTTTCTARTGAGGTATTAGAACTCTTGCTTTCTCTGCAAGAAGTGCAATTGGATAAGACTCRAGAGTTGCTGCCCAACAGAACAAAAATAACTTCTGTATGCTAAGCATCTGTGCACATATATTACCTATGACTAAATGAAAAATTACATAATTCTACAGTCCAAGGCCCTCTTCTCAAATTCTACATGAAGAAATGGTATCAAAACTTCACTGATGAGATGTGCATAAAAGCAATTTTTTTTTTGTTTTGGTTTGGTTTTTTCTTTGGTTTTGGTGTGCATATATGCATACCATGTATGGCTCAGGACAGACAGAAAGCAGAGCTCATGGTCTAATCCACTTTGCCACATCCACATCTCCAACTAGACCCTCTCTAAGCTGTGTGTGCCAGACTTCAGTCCAGCTTAGCCAAGTTTATCCCTGCATGCATTAAGGGTGCTGGTGAAACAAAATTCTGCTCACAGGAGGATTTTCCTGCAGCACAGCCAAGACAAAAGCAAGGCGAGCGGGRGACACAAGCTGTGACTTTGCTCTCCAAGGATTTCTTTTGTCCCTTGAGGAGGCTGGAAGGAAGACACCATTGCTTAAGCAGCCAGGAGGAACTTTGTCTTTGGTTCATGACAGTTTTTTTGCTTGCAATATCAGTGGAAAAGAAAAGTAAACCAGGACCTTTCATAATCAATCAACAAATAGAAAAGTGCCCAAGATCTGTAATACTACTCTGAAATGCCACTAGATAAATTATCAATCAAGAGTTGAAAGCTAATTGCTAAGGTATCAGTCATATGAAAACAAGTCCTGTCACTACTCATTCCATTTCAAAACTCCAATTTGATGAAATATTTGTACTGTTAGTATTTAGGCACTCAATCTTTAMCATTGCAAATGCTCCTGATGGAGAGTAAGGGAAACCCCTCAGTTTTGTTTATTCTGTGTGTGTAAGGCTCCTACCAAATTCTGCAGCTTAAAATATAGCCCTGAAAACATAATTGGAAATACATATTAATGTTAGATAATTCAAAATTTGCTTTGAGATGAGGAATTAGTACTCATAATTTAAAAATACAAATTGAGAACTACAAATATTTGTAAATCCTCAATGTGCTAATAATTATTCACCGAAACTTCAGTAATTGTGGATGATGACTCTGTTGGAAAATTTTGTAGTCTGYTCATAAACAAAGGCCTCCAAAAATTAAGTAGAGCATTTTAAGCAGATGTATACAATTTAACAGTGMCAAAAAGAGTAATCTTTTAACTAATAACTTACTAAATAGATASTTTTCCTAAACATAAAGCAACTTCAGCCGATATAACCTCATTTTTGAAGTGGATACAGACTTTACTGTGGCCTCATGTTGTCTAAGTTTGTTTTCAACACATCTCAGTGAATGTAAGTGAAGAAATTTAGTTTAAACCTGTACAGAAAGAAAACAGAATTTGGCTTCCCCTGTAAAATACCTTCAAAAATTAGGAGCTATTATGGTGATTAATCTGCTCCACTGATTTACAACAGCAAATATGTAGATATAATCTGCCAGTATCACTTACATAATGCATCATCAATAAACAAAATGACATTAAAAAAAAAAAAGAATTATGAAGTTACTCAGCCATCTGTGCTGCTAGGACTGCAGGCTTTCAGCAATATTTAAAACAGGCTAGCTAATACACATTCTTATATATAATGAAAAGTGGTGCTTGAGGGGCTTCTTTGGTTAAAGCATGTTATTTTATTAAAGATTTTTTTGCATTAGAAACAACTATTCTACTAAATTACATATACAAAATTAAACCATTTTACCAAAGTAATCTAAGTTTACATATAAGAGAAACACTGAAAGGAAAATGCTTAGCATAAAATCTTGCTTGGAGCACCTCTGGAAACTTCTAATTTATTGAGCAGGTTTGTATTTCCCATCAGCATCTATTATGCCTCTCAGAGTGAGATCTTTCAGCTTCAAGAATTTGAAGCTAGTCAAATTTCTGTGTCTATTCAGTCCCTTTTTATAACTGAGATTGTTATCAGCATAAAAAGGTAAGAACTAGGGTTAAACTTCCTTCACATAATTTYAATAAATACTTATGAGTCAGTTTATTTGATAGAATGTCAGGGTTTAGTTAACTTTTCAAATCAAAATCTGCAGTTAAAACTGAAATAATAATTCAGAGTATTAAAAATAGAAATATAAAATACAAAAGTTTTTAATGTCACTGGCACATCATTTTTAAAATCATACTTTTTTGGGCATATTTCCAGGAAGATTTAAATTTCTAAAAAGTTTTTTTTCTCACKTAATGATTGTAATTCAGACAACTTRTTAGRCTAAGTCTCYAGATGACAAGTATTGMTTGTCAGTGTTTTAAAATYACAGTARAAATAGTTTATTKTAKGGACTTTAGGGRTTCCTTARAAATTACAWGGGGAGAGCTATTCTGAGAGCTCTCAGCTGGTCTCAAGCTCCAGGTGCCTGCAGGAATCCAGACACAGGGAAAGGAAAGGCTCAACAGCAAAAAAGGCTCAGATTTATTGTGGGCTCATCTTGGTGTCACTTGCACTATACAAATACACATAGGACACTCAGATCTGGTGAGCATTAGAGGAGCCAGTGGATGCTCACTGCTCACCTCAAATCAACAGTGCTCCTGTACAGGAGGRAGCTGGAGGTGCCAAAGGGAAGGCTGGAGCACAGCCAGGACATGAGCACCCCCAGATCAGCCCACCTGGACCAATGGCACAGGCACCTCACTCCAGGCCCAGAAGAAGACTGACTCCTCAAAGCAAAGCCAKTTTYTGAAGAACTGCTCCCTAATAAAACRTGTGTTTRGCTCAGGACAAGCATAAAAACATTCACACTGCCCATATTTCTGCAAGGATGTTTTTGTACATGCTCATAAATTCTTTCTTTAAGTCTTTTCCAGGGCAAAAAGAAAAGATTTTTCAAAAGCCGTGGCTTGGGACTAACCAAGATTACAGGAGCTACGTTTCCACGCACAATTTAACATCATTTCATAGATCTGTTATTTGCAATATCACAATCGCCCACCTTGTATTATCCCCCAAGAGAGAAACACTAAGGGAAGCCCTGAAAATGAAGAGGAACCAGGCAGGAAGATTTCACAGATGTCTCCTATTGCTCATYATACTAAAACTTAGAATGCTCATCTCTCATAGGTCAAGAAATGGAAAATATTTAAAAGGAGAGGGGGAAAAAAGGCATTGAAAACCAGATTGCTTTTGCTGTCTGTAACCCTTTTTTMCAGCAATTCATGACTATACATGCTAAAATTATGCATGTTTAGCATGTGTATTACCATAGCATCCTCTCTCTGGTTCTTAGCTTTTTTTGCAGGGCTCTATCAGAGTATGCTAAATAATTATGATCTCTTTTTTATACCATTCCCAAAGTGCTTCCTTTTCCAGGCCTAATTAGTTCTGATATTCAATGTAATTAGTTGAATTTAGACATTTTTCTATGAAAAAAGGTTTTTATACAGCTTCTTATCAGCTTATATCACAGAAAAAAAACTCCACTGATGGTTAAATATCAACAATGTATTTGAATTTTTCCAAAGCTATTTCTAAAAAAATTAAAATAACATAAAATTTACATCATTTTAATACAATTGGTAGAATATAATTCAATCTACTTTATTTCTATTGGAAAGAGGAAGGACCCCCCAAAAGCTAGGTTAAAGGTCTGTAAAATCCAACTTTTCCAAGAGAGTAAAACATCAGATGTCATAATAAAAGCATTCATTTGTGTAAAGACATGTATTCCTATGTAAGTAARTAGATAAAAAAGCTGCACATGTCTGATTTCAAACACCAAAGTATTTGTAATGGAAAAGAAAAAAAGTTGATTGGTTTGTTTTTTGGTTTTTTTTTGGAATTACTGAAAAAAGAAAAAGAGGACTAGAGTTTTTGGCTTGCCTTTTGTTATTATTATTTGTTAGGGCAAATTTAATTTATTTACGTGTTAATCAAGTTTCCAGTGCCTTTACATAACTGAGAATTTAACACTGAAATATGAGCTCTGAAGTTGAGAATGTTAATTGGTTTCACTGATGAAAATAAGCCACTACCTCTGTGACCAGCCTGACCTGGTTTGGAGTTCTCCCTTGTAATAAAAGAGAATTTRTAGTGATAAAAATTAGCTTTGTTATCCACTCAAAGTCTCCAACCAAAACATGACATCCTAATGGCCAATTATAGCTCCACACCTGCTGTTGGGAGGAGGACCTCAGTAATACTTAATTTGAAGAACAGCCACTTCAATGTTTTCTGAAAAATAARGAATAGCTGAGCAGCCACTTCACCAAGCTGGATAACCCACAGGAAGCCTTTTCCAGGACTGGCCACAGAAGTCAGGGGAATAAGAATGGTTGTTTTGCCATCCATGGAAAGATGCCTGAAATCCAACTTCTTTGTAGTTTTTACACAAAACCAGAAGTAGCAGTTCCAGCATCTCTTCCCTCTGGTTATTCAGCCTAAGGACTCTCTCTAAAAAATTATTCTCTGCATGCTAATTGACACATTTAGAAAGAAATGAAGACAAAACCCAAAATAAATAGAATATTTCTGCAGGCTATTGATTTAATGAACTTTTATTTCCAGCAAATTTTGCTCACAATAAAGTAACACTAACTATAAAACCAGACTAAACAAAGTTGTTTTTTTTAAAAACAACAGATTGAAGAACAGAAAGGGATGCACAGCAAAGTCACACAACACTGGAAAGCACAGGATAATGTCACCAGCATGATGCCTTACTAACACCTAGGTGTATTAGGTATATAAATAATGAAGTAGGTTCACCACATAAAAGTATTTATTTGTCAAAGAGTGCATGAARTATAAGGAAAGATAAGGCTGACAGTGCTTGGAATATTTCAGATAAAGCAGCTGTTTACAACTCATGTTTCAACATCTATCAGCAARCTTGACTACAGAAGATACAAATACTATCTACCTGTCCCACTGCATGAGATACAGCAGATGTCTCCAGTTCAAATATCTTTTTGCACTCACCCTCTTCAAGATCCCGCATGATAAGGCACTGCTCATGCTGGAAATGATAATGGGGTGATAAAGGGTGATACAAAAGACTAAAAAGACCAAAAGTATSGATTAATAATTTGCACCCAAAGGCAGCCTAAAGGATGGCTCACAAAAATCCTCCCAGCTTGTGTGAAACACTGAATAACTGTAAAAGAATATTATTATATGATAAAAACTGAAAAAAGAGGTCATAACATCTGAATTCTTTCTGCCACAATAGAATACAAGTTAAGCCATTTAATTTCTGCATTTCAGCTGCTGTAGCCAACCCAAAGCCAATGGTTTTAGTCTTGATTTATTCGTCATTATGAAGGAGATTAAGATTCTCCTTTGWAAAGCCATAAAGGCATCCAAATTATGACTGATTTGAACAGGGTTGATTATATAAGACCTATATAGAAGTCAGTGACACTGTCATGAGGTTTCCATTCTACCCTTTTATCGGACACAGTCCAGTCAGGCTAAAATTTCTATAATTGTGTTTTTACTTCTACTATTAAAAAGGATAGTTAAGAATAGCTTTGAGAGTTAGGCCAGAGAAAAGATTTTCTGCTATCAGAAATATTAATCATATAATATTTTCCTGGAGGTATCTCAATGTGTCCTTGCAGTTGCAGGCAAATTCAGWATTCCTGGTTTGGAACATATCCATTCCAGTCCCTGTGAGAGAAGTGAGAGAAAGAAARTATCTATAATGGAAGAAGTTGCAGTCATTAGAAGAAGCTGGCAACTGTATTTCAGTACCAGTGCATGTGGTGGTGCACCAGGGAGAGGTCAGAAAAGAACTTTTCCCTTTTTCTTAACTTTTATTTACTGACTTCTATTGCAGTGAGCACAGGAAGTGAAGCCTCTGTCCCTGTGCTAGGTCCTTCASCCAGCACTTCCTTCAGTAAGTGTGGAATAAGAAGTAAGAATGGTACTGGAAGGTGAGCTAAGAATAAAAATACCATGAAAACCAGTGAGGAACTGAAGAACAAATGGCTCATCACAGAGCTCAGGCCACCCTCCTCCACAAGAAAAAAACAACAAAAGCAAAAAACAACCATTTCCACAAAACCACACAAGTTTTCATGAAAATTAATTGAATTTATATTTGAAGAAAATATATGGAGGAGAAACTAGATGTCCTAGAGCAAGAACCTGAAGAGCAGAACCCAGACTGTGAGCTGTTGGACAGGAAGGCAGATCACCAGGAGAGGCTTGAGGGAATGAGGAAGCAAAGCAAAATCAGAGAGRGAAGCAAGGTCAGGCACAGATCACAGACCTCCTTACGCCCCAAACTTCACTGTTCCTGCACTGTCAAATGTCTGCAAAAAAATCACCCTCAGGACYATCTGAGCCCATTAGTCTATTGGGAGAATGCCAAATCTCTATGAATTTAACCCCACTGGCAAAGATTACATGCACTAATGATAACACACAAAGACACATACCCGCACCACATCCACCACAAAATTATGCCCTAAAAACATTCTAAGTCACAGCAGTAATTGGTCTGAAAAACTGATTATAGCTGCCTTTCAGATGGATCTCAAATTTAACATGTAATTCTAATTTTGGTAGTTCTGCGTTGCGGCTTCTTATTTGTCAAACGGAGATGTTAATGCCTTGTAGGCAGCATGAAAAACAGCCTGTCCAACACTTGTGAAACATTGAGTTGACACAGGAAGGAGAACCAGGATGTCACTGTGCACTTAAAAAGCCACATGGAAAGGCACAACAGGAATGGGAAAAACKAACAGTTGCCTGAGTATCATCAAATGTAGCATTTTCTAGTTGTTGACACCACAAGTTCGAGATAATTTTGTGCTCATTTCTACAAGAAATACCAGATGTCTCACAATACATAACAGACTTTACATTTGGAGTATCTTCCTAATTTAACCTCAGCTATTCAAGTATACATTTTCTTGAATTCCCACATTAAGGAGAGACTTTACAGAAGAAAAAGTTGCCATAGAGATGCATACACTCCTTTCCAATCATCTCAAATATAGAGACAATTAATTATTCAGTTCACCACAGAACATTTATACTTTTATATTAAGTATTCCAGGGTGAGAGATAYTTTTCAAGCCTGTTTAAAAAGAACTTCAAATAGTAGTAAATGGTCTATGGAAAAAAACAAACAAACAAGCTAAAATCATGAACAGAAATAATTCTGTTCAAAAAAATAGGTAAAATATCAAGTAGTTAGGCTCTTTTCCAGGCAATTTGCTATTTCCTTATCATTCTCACAGATGCAGAAGGTTTTGGAAGAAAAGGAGTTGTCATTTACTTTGCATGTCTAAAAGGAACAAAACCCTGTAGTGGTTCATATGCATGCTTATTGAAAGGTTATACTAATTTCTCTTTAAGATATAATATAAAAGTAAAGGTTAATATTGTAACACTTCTTAATAGGAGTGAAAGCAACAAAATACTGATAATCTTGAGCTGTCATGCAGAATGCAAYCCTCTTGACTGGCAGCTGTGGCTTGGTAAAACTGAGACCTTGTGCTATTTGATTAAAACAACATCAAGATGGAAAGATCTCTTCAAACTAGAGGTCAGAAACATCAGTCTGTTTTTCCTGCAGTTGTCAGAAGTGATACAGGGTAATTAAGTCTGGAATAATGYCAGACAGGTGGTACTTTTCTTTTGAAGCAATTCATTAGGGAGGGCTTGTCACTTGTGACATTCCCACATAAATCCTGATGCTTGGTCTCTTCTCCAAATGAGTTTAAATTGTTCTGTTGAATATGAAAATACTTCAAAAGGGACTGTGTAGTCTCTATCTTATACAGCAGATTAAAGTTTGGCAAACATTTAACAAAAAAACCCAAAACAACCCCAACAACAACTAAAAATAAAACCAAAAACAAACAACACATCAAAAAACAAAGACAGGCCATGCCACGGTTTCCAAACCTTATGTGCAAGCATCAGATTGCAAAGTGAGAAGATGTACAGGAGATGGATAAGCTGCTGTCAGCAARGAAACCAGAATAAGCATTGCCAGGATGAACTGCAGATTACTGGGCAGTGAACAATTCCTGTTTGAACACCTCCATTTTATCAACTCAACTTGCTTGTCTATTCTCACTATGGCTGTAGTAACACATCAAAAAGGTTCTACAGTGAGCAAAAATTATGGCCCTTTTCCATATTATATGGCATAAATTTCTACTTTTACTGCTGTATCAATTACTTTAAATAAGACCTCTAAAAAATTTGAAGATCATCTATAAAACCAACAATGCAATTTAAACAAGTATCATGAACTGGAAGACTCAAATGTGAAAAGCCACCAGAAAGCKGGAAAGAGAAAGGACAGTGTCAAAGTACTACAGCTTTCACGTTTAACTGGGTATCTTCAAAGAAAAATAGTTTTTGTTTTTCAAAATTTGGTTGTTTTAAACTGATGGGGAAGAACAAAGGCTAAAATCCAGCCCAGAACTCCAATAAAATGTATTTCTCTTCAGGCACATTTAAAGCAAATGGCAGAAATCTTGCTTATAGCCAATATAGTCTTTCAAAGCTACAGGAGTCCACCTGAAGAAACTCATTAAAAGCATAAGCAGTGCTAAGGAGTCCTAAATAATTGATTGTCCATAGTACCTATACTGACCTGTGTTCCAATTAGACCTTTTTTGAAGATCCCGTAGAATTATGGACTTGTTAGTTGGAAAGGCCAAATTTTAAAAGCTTTTACATGATGAATAAGCATTTTTAAACACTCAATTTTATTTCACAGGGTCAGGAATGGACCAAGACACTCTACTAGACTTCCCAGCTGTATGCTTCCACAAAAATTTACTCATGCTGCTGCAAATATGTGTGGGAAATAAGACCATGATATTAACTCCATCTGGAGTGTTCAACAACATCCATTACAGCTTGGAAATATTATATCCTTTGATTTTCAATATTCATATTAATTTTGAGAGAGAAAGTATTTGATTTGTAAGCAGAAGTCTTGATGCCTTACTTGAAGGTACATCAATTACTTAGTGAGGATTTTTCTGGGGACTTTCAAGGAAAAACAAGGGCAAAGATTTAGAAGTCCTTATTTAGTAGATGTTCTGGTTTTATTCATTTAAAAAATAAAAATCACTGGCCATGATCTTCCACAGATTTTCCCTACAAATAAATCTGTTTGACAGTAAATTACTACCACATTATTCAGGAAAGTTAAAGCTTTTAATTACTCTGTGCCTTTCTGCTGAGAAGTGACTTCTGTTGTGCAGTAGCCTTCTCTTCTCAAACTGACATTGACACAAGCCATTATTCCCTCTAGGAGAAACTTCTTTCTGCATGTAACAACATAGTTTGGATTTTAAAAGGCCACTAAATATTTATCTCTAAGAATGCCAATCATATTCTAGCGACAYGGGGGTGGATTTAATGCTAATTAGCACTTTAAACTGCAAAGGTACTGACAAGTAGCACTGCAAAAAAAGYAGCTTAATTCATTTTGTAACCAAAAAAAAAGGAATTATTCATCAAGGTGTTCACATACACTTTAACTTTGGCTTCTGGTGCAAAAGGAACTGAAATTATGACAGCTTCAGGAGTTAGTTCTGCTTTGATTCCCACAATTGTTTCCCATCCCACATTTTTAATATGAATGTAAACAGTGAACATTTTTCTTTTGTTTTATTAATCTGCTCGTGGAAAGACAGGCGAAAAACATCCTCACCTGTATCAGGACTGAGGCAATTGTGCTAACACTTCATGATACAGTTACCCTTCAGAAAAAAAGTTCTGTGAACAGTGTTTACAGGGCATGTGARCTATTTAAGAAATAGTTCCTTATTTTGCCTTGCACTAACTGTTGGTTTCAGTGACAAATGAAAGGCTGCAGCAGCACAGGTGACATTTTTGCTTAGCTATAAAGCCACTATGGTAAGGTGCCTGCTGAGAGAGATTCMTTAAAGCCAACTATATAAATTCAGGCCTATTTTCAAGCATAAGCAGCAGTGTCTGAATGCTTGCATTTGCCTTCTTTGGAATTAGAACTTGAATTTTACTGCATTCTTGGAAAGTAGAAATTGCTCCTCCTAACAAGAAAATTATTTTCGAAGGATAAGGTCACTGTGCATGCTGCCATTTCTTTTGCTGGATTTGAACATTTGGGATTTTTTCCATTATATGTTTGCATATTTACATTCTATTAGTTTTAATTTACTCYATAGCTTTTTTCCCAAAAAGGTTAACTTGACAGAGGTCTAACTCAGAGATCTAATTCACATAAAGTGATAGAAGTATTTTAATAATGTTACAGCATCACAAAACTATTCAGGTTGGAAAAGACCTTTAAGATCACTAAGCCAAACCAGTAACCTCACACTGACAGGCCCACCACTAAACCATGTACCTAAGCACCATATCTGCACATTTTCTTTACTCTGCCTCGAATGCAATTAAAAGTTGGTTAAAATAGCAGGGTACAGAACCAATGCAGTGCTCAAAATGGTCATTTGCYTTATGCCCAAGTGTAAATCCTTGTCTTTAGAAGAGTTTCCACTAAAAACAGGGAAGAGAAAGGGCAAAGAGAAGCAAGTGAAAAACCCCAAATCATTTCAAGCTGGACAATTCTATGATGTTTTAAGTCCAAGTCAGTTGAGACATTGCAGACTTCCAAACACAGATGTGTCAGCACAAAAGTGAATGATGGCTCCGATAGCCCTTGCACAGTGAAATACATCACAGGCAGCTGCACACACAGCAGTTTCATGGGAGACAGTGACAGTTTCTCCCAAGATGGATTATTCCTACAACATCTTGATTTCCTCACTACACGGTCTGCAAGTCAGGCCAGTCTCCCAGCAAATCTAGTTCAGGTGCCAACACCCTTCAGGCAGCACGTGGCAGGTATCTGCTCTCCACATCAGTTGGCCTGTGGCTGCTCCTACAGACCTCAAGAGGAGCCCCAACATCACTCAACAGGTTTGCATCAGATTGAGAGTAAGAACTTCTTGTCAAATCTTTGTAATCAACTTTTAGTACTGAGGCCTTCTACACTGCCTCCACGGGATATGCAAGAGAAGGGTGTCTCTCACTGGTATGTAAAACAAAAATCCCATGGAAGTGACCCACTGCTGAAACTTTCACCTGAAGCTAAGCAACCACCTGGCTCAAGAYTTGGGTAATATGGGAGTCTTGCCTGCCTGAAATCCCAGATAGAGGGGTTAGATGCTTTTTAAACACATTTGCCTTCTCTTGATAAATTTCTTCAAGCCCTATAAAACTTCAGTTTTTCAGACACAACAGCACTCTCTTAAGGCTAAGCCAAATGTTTTCAGCTCTGAAGCAACCACCTCTAGACTAAATTTGGATTTTGAATTCTTTCTTCTGATACAAAATAATTCCTTTTTCTAGATGTCTGCAATACATAAATCTATACAATTCCTGAATGTAGAGTTTTGAGTCCTATACCATACCTTGTATTTTAGCACATGTTGTATAACCATTCCTACAGATGACAGAATTGGTACAATCCACTGCTTCTTTTCAAAATTACTGAAGAACTTCAATAATAAATGAGCCTAAGCTATCTACTTGCCCTTGTTCTTCTCATTCTGAGCATGGATGTCTYACTCTTCTCAGTGGTTTTTTCCTACCTGCAGCTCACAGAATGCATTTCTAGATCTGAATATTTTAACAGAACACCTGTAAGGTGTCCCCAGCTGTTAACTCTAGATACAAGGTGCTGTGTGTTACAGTGCATCAAGAGGATCAGCTGCAATTAACACCTTGGCAGTTTGCACACACACAGAGCTGGATACAGCTTATATTGTGTGTGTTGAGTGTGAATTCTTGTGGTAAAGCAGAAATGAGAAGCAGAATGCAAAGACATTCATTTGGTTAAAAGAACAGAGACACAAAAGTATTAACTGTCCCACCTCAAGGCAGAAGCATCACTTGTATTAAAGACAGGAAAGGAATGTTGTTGCCATCTGATCCCAAATCCAGATCTCTGTAAATACTATGAATGAATTGCAAAGGATGAAGCAGAATACAGGTTGTCCAATCTGCAACAGGGATCTGCAGTGTAGCTCCTTACATGGCTAGGAATCATTGCTGGAATCACAGCACAGTTTAAGCTGAAGGGACCCTTAAAGGTCAACTAATCCAACCCCCAGGCAATAAAAAAAGAAGACATCTCCAACTAGATCAGGTTGCTTAGAGCTCCACCCAACCTGACCTTGAGTTTCTACAGATGGGGCATCCATCACAAAGTAGCTTTTTATCAAGTAACCCACAAAAAAATAAAAATTCYATTTTAGACAGGGATGATTTTGCCTACTCAAAACCATGTCGTTAATGAAATCAAGCACAGACAATGGAAATCATATCATTTTAAWATCTCATTGTGAACAGCTTGCCAGTTACCTACAAAATGCACCTACTTRTTTTTCTAGAAACTCATTCCAGAAAAATAAACTATTCAACTTAAAAACGCAGCTCAGCTTCCCTACCCGTCCCCACACAAAATTGTGCCTCAAGCTAACAGTTACTGTCGGCAAACAAAAGGATCTATGATTAAACAGCTCATTTTCTTTCTTCAAAGATTCCTGAAATACCCTGATGTTCTCACAGTAAACAGCTGCCATTCACAACTGCCTGCTAAAATTAAAAACCAAAATACCAAATTTGGACAGATAATGGAACTTAAAGCAAAAAGAAAAGCAGGTTCAGTTTGTGGTCAAAATTACTCCCCCACCCCAAAACACACAATGCAATGATGGAGTTTTGGCACGTGCTAAATACATATTTAGATAATGTAAGCAAAATASACCACAGTAAATCAGATGAATAAGCASCATTCTGTGTGGCTGGCACAGAAGCAGTCAATGCATTTAGGGCAAGGACTTGGAAGCTGCYGTGCCAACAGCAGCCCACAAAGCCTCCTTTGGAGCTACAGTGGGGCTGTCTCAGTTCTTCCCCTGCATCCTTGTCAGCTTGAAATATCCAGCAGTAAGGACAGAAATTTCCTACTAAATTGTTATACACTTTTTAAACATAATTAAAATAAAACTCTCCTTCAACTTGTTCCAGGAAAATTATTGGGTCAACTTCAATATATAGCTTTGTATAAAGTAATCTATATTGTACTCTTCAGTGGTGTACAGTGGAAAGTGCTGGGATATTTTCAGCAAAAATGGTCTTGACAGCCCCTTATAAACCCTWATTTTCCACTACCACAACAACAAATTGCTGCCCAGAGCTAATGCCATCCAAAGTAAGTACGTGTTCAAAATTGCTTTAAAATATTCATGTATCAAATTAAATTTTGAATTTCACATGGCTTTGCCTCACTCCTGTCAGTTCTAATTACTGATTTATTTTTGGTACCAACAGCTTATATTTATACAGTCTTCTCAATCACAAATTCTTCAGAGTAATCTGATAAAGAGATCTCTCACCCACCACTACAACACAGACCCCATTGGGACTGAACTTTATTCTGGGCCAATAATGTTGTAATTTTAAAAAGATATGAGAAACTTAGGTAAAATCCTATGGAGAAAATTTAAACAGACAGTACAGTTACCACAGCAGGATTTTTTGCCAGGCAATTAAGGTTAACACCTCTAACTCCTGCCAAAAAGCCATAGAACATTTGAAGGCAGGAAGTAATCTTGGTTATATTGTAGCAATTTCTTATTCTAAAAGATGTAATAAAGTTTAACATAGGATATTCACCATGCATCTAACATTTMCAAGTATAAACTGCTGACTTTATAGAGTATTAATATTTGCATGTTCACACTCATCCAGTGACTTTACTYCTGCTTCCATTTTAAAAGTAAATCCTTAAAGTTCATTTAATCTGTTCAGAGTCATCAAATACAAAAAGGCACAAGATAATTTGAATATATATAAATATGAATATATAAATACTAGAATTTGGTTGCAATGACTTATGTAAATGATTGAGAAGCCACTAAAACAATGACTTTTATTCCCAATTACAGCTTTATCAGAAATACACAAAGATAGAGCTGAGAACTTCRTAGATGGATTATRTTTACAGTCAAATTATTAACATGCATCAATTCATATGAAATGTAGGTAAAAATTATTGAGGAAATTGGTATCACACCATTTTCCCCTTATAATTTAAGACAGAAAATCAGGATGGAAAGGGGAAGAGACTACTGAAATATAACACACATCATTATGCTTTTTACAATCAAGGAKGATTCAAGAATGATGTTTCTATGCTACCCTATTTGATCCTCCATATTTTTCACYCTCAGACTCCTACGTCAGGCAGAAATTCCACTTCACACACATTCTTACTTTCAGAGAAAGATATGGCAATAGTGAAGGGAGCAGAAACTGCATCAGTCCATATCTATGTAGTAAGCAGCACCTTGATAAATTTGATCAAACAAAAAATCCAAAACTGACATATGCACACCCCCCAATAACAAGCCACTGATCTGAACTCAGCAAAGCTGGCACATCCGCACAGTATTCTTGAGCATAAATGGCACAAGTATGATAATGCACATGGAATTTTAGAAGCAAACAAACTTAGCACATAAATCATATTTTAAAGAGCATCAAAGCTACTACTCAAGTAGTAACTTGGGAAAGCTGAAGTGGCTGTGCAGTGCTGGAAAACTAGGAGATAAGTTTTCTTTCCACAAAACAGCTCACAATGAGTATTTGAAGCAAAAGCTGCCAAATCTAGCACTAGGYGTAAACCAAATAAATACAAAAGACTTAGGCCTGGTCATACTGCCTGACTTCTTTACAGGTAATTACAAGACCTAAACCAATATAAAAGGCAGAATTTATTTGTAAGTAATTTATTCTCTCAGTACATGCTGCTGAATAATGTCAACCATTCTTCTATAAAAGGGCCAATAAACACAGCTAACTGATCGAYGTTTAAAGTTCATTTTCTGGTGTATTTTCCCAACCAGAGGTAATATACAGCCAGGCAATACACACACCTCACCCCTCTGACTGCCCGTGAGCTTTCCTGATAAAGAAATAAAGTAGATAATAAGAAAAAAAGCTCCAGCCTCCTCCACTGCCATATGTATAAAGTCTACTCATGTCTCACACCATTTCCTCCTGTTTCCTTTCTTGCCTTGCCACCTCAGGGTCAGAGGTAACAAACACCTTCTTGTTTCTGGGAACTGACAATCCACCACTCCTCCCCACACTGGGGCTACCAAGCCATGCCACCACCTGAACATGCAGGACAGACATTACRTGGCAATCACARAATCAYKGRATATTCTGCATTGGAAGATCACAAAGATCACAGAGTTCAACTCCTATCCCTGACCAACACAAGCCCAGGAGTCACCCCATGTGCCTGAGAGCATTGTCCAAATGCTTCTTGAACTCTGTCAGGTTTCGTGCTGTGACCATTGCCCTGGGGAGCCTGTTCAGTGCCCAAACACCCTTTAGATGAAGACTCTTTTCTCCTAATATCCAACCTAAATCTAAACAGGCTCAGGCCATTCCCTTGGGCCCTGTCACTGTCACCACAGAGCAGAGATCAGTGCCTGCCCCTGCTCTTCCCCTCAGGAGGAAGCTGTAACTGCACTGAGGTCTCCCCTCAGCCTCCTCCAGGCTGAACAGACCAAGGGACCTCAGCCACTCCCTGTAGTGTTAATAAAATATAGGCACCTACTCCAGGTATCCCTGRCAGTGACTGATGTTTATTGTAACACAGTCTTGTTCTGATATGCTATTTTAAAGCAGCAGTTCTCTTCTGCTAATTGAAATTCAAACCACTGATAGATATGTGTTATAAAGGTCACATTGAAGCAGGATTTAGTATTAAGACATGAAAAAGCTAAGCTGTGTCAAAAGTGAACAGCAATTCCTATGTCTGTGTTTTCACGGCAGGATCCTGCTTTTCTGGAAAGGAAAGGCTGTGCTTTGGTGATCTCTTTTGCCCAATACACTCTTCCTTTCTCAGCAGTCACCAGCTCCCACTTGCATCCCACCTCATGTCTCTTCCACTGAAACAGCTGTCACTCCTCCCATCACACGGACTGCAGCTGAGGGATTTGCAGGAGAAACCCTCATTTTCTACCTAGAGACAACACCACAGCAGCGCCTGCTGCTACAAAAAAGTGACAAGGAAAGCACAGTCTGACTCCTGCAGCCCAAATCRTTGCTGAATACTAACAAATCCTTACTGAGCAGATGCAGTTTCAACACCAAATCTTTCTTCATCACAATATTCAGTAAAATGCCTCAGGTGTTTTAGATGCAGAACTTTATAGACACTTGAAAATAAGCAAGAAAAAGTAATCAGCCTGAAGTAGTTAAAGAGTCTAGGAACAGTTGCCTTGACTTGCACTGTTTTGCAATCAACATAAAAATTGGAAATCCATACAATCAACCAAGGTGAAAGTRTACTTCCCAATATAAGAAAAAGAATTAGAATCTGACACAAATATTGTCCAACCAATGGCACAAGGAGCAGAATTAAAATTAATATATGACATTGAAGTCGCTTTAAAGAGGGGTGAAACAGATGAGAAGGTGGGTTGCCACCTTCCATACAAAACATTAGCAGCTCTTCTCAAAAGAGCCAGTATTCAGCTGTTGGTATAATTATGTTATTAACTCATTAAGTGGACTGAGAGCTTTAAGCCCAACATGACCATTTGATCATTTAATACAACCTGCACACAGGTCATTAGGTTTCAACAACTCATCCACCAAATGAGCCAAATAATTCATGCTTGGCTAAAATATCACATTCAGAAAAGAGCTGTTATTAAATTAACAGTTAATAAAGGTAAAAAATTTAAAACAAATCATCATTTTTTCAGTGGCCAATTATCTTTTTTTTGTTACATAATGAAATAAAAATCCTTTACCTATCCAACGTTTAAAATTAATTCCTTTCCTTCCTTTTACACTTAAGTTTTTAAAGGGAAAAATCCAATTACTGTTTAGAATCTCCCTCTGTGTTGTATGAAGTATCTAGAGCCTCTCCTACACTGAAATTAAAGTGACCAGGGACCTGGTCTGAAGTTTCTTCAGTTCATTATTTTGCTTCTTGCCTTCTCTGACATCCCTTGGAATCCTGACAGGCAGCGTGTGCTCCGTGCCAGCCTCACCGACCACCAGGACAAGATGTACTGGCAGAGCACATGATGGGTGATTTCCCCTCTCCCTGTTATTCACAGCAGCAGCCATCTCCAGCCTCTTCTGACAATTTCCCCGTCTGTACACACGGGGATTGTGCTTTCAACCTACAGCACTGCACTGACAGCTTGTGTTTAATTGCTGATTCACTGTGATCCCTGTCTGGAGCCAATTAGAAAGCTAAGCCCACAGTTTTGATGTTTGCATGTCAGAACACAATCATCTACTCACTTACAGAAATGCTCTAGGGCTAGACGGTTTTGACAGCATTTCTATTACAAGAAGGTAATTCTGTGCTTGAGGACAGGGCCATCAAGACTGAGCTCTGAATTCTTCTGGGCAGGCACCTGAACCTCAGCCAGCTTTGTCTCTCAGGACACTCTTCAGCTTTGGGCAAGRGAGCCTGCCTCTCACTCGGACTGAGAAAATATTTGGGTTTTTTGTGAGGAGGTAATGTTCCCAATTGGCCAAACAAGGTTGAGTCATGWGACCATGGCTCTGATGAAGCAAAGCTGGGAAGAGAAGCTGGGTGAGCTACAAGGAAGTCTCCACAAAGTRGAGTTCCCTCTCATCAAATAAAGTTCCAGAAATCCTTAGCTCTGTCCTTATGAGAAATGAACAAAATACAAATTGTAATAACTTCTTGTGAGATAAAGGAGCTACATTCTGACCATTGCTGTATCCAAATTCTTATGCATTCTCTTTGAYGGGATTTTCCCAGTCTGAATGTCTTAATTCATGCCATTTCATAAAACACGTATCCAACTGTCTCTGCTATAATGAAAAGAATTCCTATTCATACTAATTAATGCATCCTAATGTGATTCAAATGCCTTAAAAAAAAAAGAAAAATACATGCATTCAGAAATATTATTGCTTAAATAAGAAAAACACCAACATTCCATATGGAATGTTTTGAGACAATKAATCATTATAAAGTATACACAGTTAACTACTTCTGCTTTTAGAAAACAAAGAGTACTTTCTGCCTTGMCCCTAAATGTGTTGTGAGCAGCAGTAACAGATGTTGTTGTATCAGTTCATGTTACAATATTTATTAATGCACTTCCATCTCAAACTAGAGGCACGGTAATGCTAAGTAATAAGTAATATTACATAAGTAATATTACATATTACAAAATAACATAAGTAATGCTACATTTATTAAATCATTATTGAAGTTTCTTCTATATGCATGCTCCTAATTACCCAGTGTTTGGGGGCAGAGAAGACAAAAGCAACTGGCATCCAAATAAAGCAATCTGCCTATTCTACCTGACCATTTAAAGTCACCTTTAAACCCAACCACCTTCTGTGACATCTTACTATTTATCTGTGTTCTACATTCATGACTGTTTTTTAATTAGTAGCTCTAGCATAAGCTGGTTTGTCTTTACTTCCAAGTGAAATAGTAACCAYAAGTTAAAAACAGGAATATCTTTATGCCTCACCACATGGCTTTTTCAATTATTTTCATAACAACTGAGCATTAAAATAATTTTCTAWCTTTTATACTCATTTACCTATAGGAAAGGAATAAAGACTACCTCTACTTCTTTTTAATATTATAGTATTACAGAACTTATGGAAACACATAAGAATAACTACCCAGATGAGACCCACGGGAAATCATTAAACTTTCAAAATGTCATTAAGATAAAATAAATATTATTGACCAGAGAAAGGCGACTGGAAATTCTACATATGTCAATAGAAAGGCACAGGCCCCTTCCAAAATCAGACTGGTTAGAAACTCCAGTTAGTAGGGGGCACAGGAACAGGTGATTTGGACAATGATTTCTAGGAAATTTATTTTGACACCAAGGAACTCATTTGACTTTTCTGCACTGAGTAATGAAACAATAAATCTTTAGCTGTATTAACGTGTTGGAATAGACTAGATGATGAAAGTGTTTTGGCACTGGGTTATGAGATAGGTTAATAGGACATTTTTGAAGCTGTTCTGCTCTAGTACTGAACTGACAACTATAATAACCCTGAGTCATCACATCTCGCCAAGACAYGAAGTTGCAATGATGGAAGTGATAGCAGATTACTAACAAGACTTCACTTTCACAGTTTAGGAGAAATGTCACCTCTTGGTTCCTGCTGAAGTAACTCCCGACTTCACATTTCTTTTACATCAATTCAAAGCTCACAGAAGCAGCAAATGTAAAAAGAGCCATGATAATTTCAGCCTAATCATATGATTAATATACAAATTTGAACATATTGAAGGTATKAAGGGGATTCAAAGAATCCTTGAGAAATTAAGGATAATTTTTAAATGGTCTTGTAAAACCTCTTTCACAATTTAAAGTACATGCTCACTACCATATTAAAAAATACACCCCTTCAGGTATCTGCCTTTCAATTACAGTAAGTATAAAGTGAATAAGTATCTCTAAAAAGCTACTTCCAAATGTACCACGCATTGTTACACAGTGTATCAGTACCACCCAAAAGCAAGCATTGTTAAAAACCTCTACCCTAAAGGAAAGGTTTGGATGAAAGAGCCATGACCTATCTGACTCACTGATGGAAATTTTGAAGTGCAACTGCTTTCAACAGTTTTCAGCTCATAAATGATGCAATGGGAAAAAATGGTTTCTGACTTGTAATCTCCTAGAAAATAGTATTAATAAATATAAAAACCTTTGCTAAACACTAAAAACAAACAAAAACAAAAGAAAAAAAAAGGGGGGAAATCCCTCCATCAGACACAATCAGATTATATCTACKAACCAGAACATCTGAATTCTCAGTACATTAGCCCAACAGTAATTYCTCTCTTCTCTAAATAAAGAGGAAGAGTTCAGCAGATTTCAGATGACAACTCCATGAGGGATGCTGGGGCTATTTTTTTACATATTATTGATTATATTCTGGCACTGGAAATGGACAAAAAAACCACTGATTTTGGAAAAACTCAGGATACACAGAAATTCTCAAGGTGGTGATGACCAGGCAKATTTTCAAAGGTTGAAGTGTTTCCAGGTAAGCCAGATCCTGTGATGCCCTTGATATCCTAATTTCTATAGYAGTTACATATTTTCAATTCCTGATGATCCAAAACACTGTAACCAGCTGAGAATGCACATGGTATAGGACTGGTAATCTGATATTTCTACATACACAGGGCAATCTTCCACTGGAAGTACAACCATCATCTCCCAAGGGTGATGTWTCACTTCACACTGCATGATCACTAACATAACAGGTGAGCTTGACAAAGAAATGAATACAGTCCTGCAGCAAAAAATTTAAAATACTCTAACCTTTAAAAAACCTAACACTTTTATATAGCTCCAGGCTTGTAACTATTGTTCAACCCCTCTAACCTTTCCGCATTTTGTCCCTAGTAAATTCATAATGTCATGCCTTAAACCAACTTCCCCCCCGCCMTTCCCCTCCCCAGTAATTTTCCTCATTTAGGATCTCCGGATTGGCTGTTCTTGTGCAGATGCGGTCACACCTGTGTCAGAAGGAGCAGCCATGAACCCAAATCTTCCCAAATGTCCTCCTGACACTGGTGGACAGGTAGCCCCTTAATAATTGGGCTACTGCTACCAGCAATCTGAGCACAGTTACACCGGGAGACTCTGTGGGGAAGCTTTACTTCCTGCTCCTTCATCTTTATTAACCAGCATCTCTCATTCTAAGTTTATTTTCCAACCAATCCTTCATTCTAAATGCCTTTAACCGTTCTGATYTGAGAATACAATAGAATTGTTGCACAGCCATGGAAGTGCAAAGTGCTACAACAACAAAACMTCAGCTAAAGAGGCAGTCCCAGCCAGCAACATGTACAGCTATCTGTACCTTACAAAAACTTGCTATGCAGGGATGGAGAAGGAAGCTTTTACCCCTTCTCTCGCAGCAATAACCCACAAACCCTACAAAGCATGAGATTCCAACTCCAATATCCTCCAGAGAAGCCCATGGTGTACAGCTGGGCAGCTTAGTCCATGCAACGCTTGCCAAGCTGGGAGCAATATTGCTTCCATTATCTCTCTGAGGTCCATCTGGTACAGAGCAGCTCGTGCCACACAGTGCTGCTATAATTCCTACAGGCTAACTCTGACAAAAGCAAAAGTGAAATTGTGAGRCTCACTTTGGGCATCAGCCTAGATGCCAAATCTTAGACAATAAAATTAACTGATAAGTCTCATTTTCTGTGTAAGCCGCTTCCAGTTCAATTTATTTTACAGCTCTCATGAAAAATTGAAGTTTTAATTTTAATTAACAATTAAAAATCAAGCCATTTCTGTTCCTAACGGAACACAAAATGACCATCTTTTCCAGTTAAGAATCTATCCTTTGAATATAAATGACTGAAAGCCTCATTTAGAAGCATTTCTTATAGAAAGGATCAATCATACTTTCCCAGACCTGCTATACGATTCGTTTCCTTGAATTTTTAGCATTATTGAGCTGAGAYAAAGTTTTGGGAAGCATTTAAATGAGCCAAGTCTTTTAATTTTTTTTAAAAGCAAACACAAACTTAAATCAAATTTGTTTTAGTGAGCACCTCCTAGTCACTTTTCCAGCTGAAACTCAATTGTTTCTGCTTTTTAATTTTTWAATTGTGTTTTTATGGTAGACTATATCTTTCATAGTCTTTAGAGTCATCTCTAGTTCTTATTCAAAGTAAGAGTTCCAACTGTTTTAAAGTAAAAAACATGGCCTTTGGAAATGTATAAATTAATGTCATTTCTTTATAATGGTTTTCCAAACAAAGCCAATTATRTAACATCATAAAGAAAGCATATTAAATAAAAATACAAACATATTCAAATCAAACCTGACATATTTGGGGGGGGAAAAAATTGACCAGATCATTTCACCATGTATAAAACTGCAGTGTTTCAGTCTCAATGATTTCTGTAATACTTACAATTAAGATAATAGTTCCTAAARCCATCTCTCTTTTGTGCCTCTCTCTGTTGTAAACAAATCTGCAAACTGAGTCCTCAAAACAGGTTACTCAGATGTTCTACCTGTAACCATCAGCTGTTCCCTTATTCAGATGGTCTCTCAAAAGCAGGGAAATTCACTGTCAGAAGAACAAATCTGTGGGCAWGATGCTTGTACATACCTGTGTATAAGTAACCTACTTTTCTCTGGACAACTGCCGAAACAAGCAGCAGATCATAATTCTTACCTGTCAAGCATTGTGCACCAGAGTGTTTCTTCTCAATTAACAAAGACAATTAAGAATCATGAATATTAAAGGCAGCATTAAAACCTATATTTGCTAATTGATACTACATCAACTGGTGAAGACAGGAGAATTAGCAACAGCCAATTTGCAATCTGCAYGGAAGTGCTTCACATTCTTAACTCCTTATGGTCAAGCTCAGAAGCTCTACTGCTCATGCATCAACCTCTGCATACTAACCAGATACCACCTGAGGAATCTAATCAACAAACACTAATTACAGCTTCCTACAAGRCCTTCATATCTTTTATTATTATTTCACAACATCTTTGAGGAATCAAACTATTAGAGTAGGGGCATTTATAAAAGTACAAAAGCAAAAAGGATAATTGATGACAGAAAAGAAGATTAATGAAATTTGTGTGTGCCAACTGGAAAAAGACAGAGGAACACACAAATTGCTATCAGTTCGGTGGGATAGATCTATTTTCCCATATTATGGAATTTTTAATTGCACTTTTTTCTTCCCAAATTAGGGCAAAATGTGGGCTGCAACTTTTTTTWAAATTTATTTATTATTTTTAAATTTGTGAATTTAAGACACTATTTACTAACATGATTCCAAAATCCAAAGGGAGAAAGGCCCAGAAAATATTGGTATTTTGAAAATAACAACAACAACAAAAAAACTCTTAGCAGTTTTTTCCTACTGAAATAACAATTTGAGAAAAACAATCTATCAGTTAACACTTCCTGAAGATGTCACTGAAAAGTTGCTAACCCATTTTAATAGTTATTTCTTCAAACACTAAAAGGGKTCCTTGGCAGAGTGAAGCTTCTAATACAATGCAGATGAATACAACTGTAGAATGGAAATGAATTTGAATGCAAATTGATCCAATTCAATAGATAAGTCATAACAATTTGAGATGTTAAAATAAAATGGCTAGTTATTAATTGAATTATAAATTTTTAAACATTGCAACTAAGCCTCCAGTTAAAGAAATAACCAGTCAAGCAAAAGACCAACTCTTCATAACTCTTCTTTAAAGTGTCCACATAAGCCAAAACAAAACCAAAACAAACCAAAATAAACTAAAAAAAAAAAAAAAAAAAAAAAAAAAAAAAAAAAAAAAAAAAAAAAAAAAAAAAAAAAAAAAAAAAAAAAAAAAAAAAAAAAGAAAACACAACAAAACACCACTACTACCTAAAACACCTTAACAACAAGATAAAATTCAAGTATGTGTGGTTACTTATTCCCWGTTAGGAGCTGATGCTCAAAGCATGATGAGAGCATGATGGCATAACTTAACTGCTGTGAAGAGCAGGATGCTTTCACTGAGCTTCTCATGGCACTTTTGAACAAGTCTGCATATTCTGAAACACACAATTCTTACAAGGATATTTGACAGAGGACCAATCATACCAGCCTCTCTAATATTGGAAAGAATAGAAACCCTTGAAGAGACTAACAAAAGGAATTAGGTACAGCTATTCAGTGTACAGAAGAGTTTCCCACTAAATATTGTCCATTAGCTTTTTCTGTGAACAATTAGTAGATTACAAACTCTTGCTCTAAAATGAAAAGAGTGTTTGTGATCCCAGATCACTGGGCACTTCCTGACCACAAGCGCAAATATCCCAGCAAGAACTTGTGGGGCTCCAATCTTCTTTGCATGCCCTGACACTGGCACTGTCAAGTTCAGCAGAGCAGATTGTGGCATCCCTGCAGCTGTGGGCCACAGCACTGCTGGATCTCATCATGCAGCATGCACAGCACTGCTGCAATCCTAACACAGGACAATATGACCCATTCTGTGACCACTGTGACCAACTGTGCTGCAGTTACTTCTCCAGAACTATCAGGAGCCTCCTCACCACACATTTTGGTTGCTTCTTTCAGCAGTTAACYAGTCCAGGGGTGTCTGAACCTCAGCCTCAAGGAACCAGGGATGTCAGCTCAGCAATGCTTAGAATTTCACTGCCACTCAGAAGCAGCAATCTGCTAACCCTCCCAACAAAAGAAAGGAGCAGAGTCCTCTTGCAACAGAACTGATAAGATTCTAGCATTCCTCTTTCCAGTTTCATACACAAAAAACCCACCACACAAAAGAACACCTCCCTCACCCTTTAGAAAACAAACAACCAAAAAAAAAAAAAAAAACCACAAAAAAAAAACCCTCCCCACAAAATAAGAACCTCTTTCCCACCCCATCATTTTTACTACATCCTTTGCTTTGGTGTCACTCCTCAAATGAACAGGATCTAAGAACACCTGACTTCAGGAATTTGAACCAACCTGGAAATTCCCAGACATAGCTCCTCTGCCTCAATCTGTCTGGGATTTATTCTGGGCTACTTCCTTATTCCAGCAGTGCAGTTAATTAGGACAAGCACTTCTGTGAACCCCAGAATACTACAAGTATTATTGCAATGGAGACAAACAAAAGAATTGGCTCCTTGTGCATGGGCAGGTTACTGAAAACTTCAGTTACCATGTTGCAAACAACGACCACACAAGGACAGAGAAGTGGGAGGTAACTCTGTAGTCAACAAAAGTAGATCTCATAGGACCAGCAACTCTAGGTCCAGTTCCAAAGAAAAATCAGATTATGAGTCTTACACACTGGTCTTCACCTCAGATACAGGAAAAACTCAGTTACAGTAATTACTTGAGGACTATCATCAGTGAAACAACACGTGCCACACTGCTAAGCTAAAAACATCCAGAAACCAAGACTTTTCAGGTGACATGGTACAGAACTCACCTGTCTTGCAATTCGGGTGGGAAATTATTTTTGGAAAAATCACATAGGAACAGGTGCTCTCTGGTCTGAGCAGAATCCAATTTCTTGGTGACCCTTACAGACTAATACAGGTCAGCCAAAACCCCAGACAACTTCTCCTTGGGGTTATCAAGGTAACCTTTCAAATAGCAATGAYGGACACCCATTACTTGAAGGAAATACCAACATAAAACATGACATTACATTGACACTTGCCTCAGTCACACTGTTTACACTTCCTGAAGGAAAWAGTTTTCTTTCTCTTTTGTATTGCATCAAGTAATGTCTCTCAGAGTCCACGTAAAGAAAAGGCACGGTATCTTTAAAATTTAAAATTTGATTATAAAAAAAGCAATTATTGGTTATTACACTACTTGTCCACTTGGAAGTTAGAAAGATCACGTGCACATTATCACCCATATTTATGTATCAGTGTTACTTCTCACYCCTTGTTTATGCAAAGAACTTTTAAAGCACATAGAATAAATTCTTGTGAAAAGCAAAACCCAAGAGGACAAAATGATCTGCATATCCATATAACTAAAAAATGAGCATTTGAAGCTATCACCACCCATCTGATGCAACAACCTTGTGTGTTTAATGAAGCTTGAGATGTTGATAAAGGTCATACGGTGGGACTGTAATGAAGATTCATCTACTTTAGTCAGATTTTCTCTGGCTTTACCTTTAATGGCATCTCATTATTCCCACTGGCAGAGGTAGTCATGTTTGTACACAAACTAATTAATGGGGAACTCTACCAAGACTTTCAGAGCAGAAACAATCATGCATGCTGACAGTTACTAATAGCAGGTGGGAATTCTCAGTCATGAAGGATGAGGACTATTCATAGCCTTTAACTGTAGGCTAGTCACTTCATGGGGAGAAATYATAATTAAACCATTTTACTGATCACAAGAAAGGTAAGACATGAGGCATATTGAAATTTTTGTTTTACAGGTTATRAAAAGTTTCTGTCTTTCCAGAGAGATTATTTTTCCCCCAAAAAGCACATTACCAGATTTATCTATATATCTTGTTCACTTGCTCATTCCTTGCTTTTTTTACCCTCTTCTCAACTGCCAGAAAATATATTCTGTAAAAAATCAATATGCTTTTAGGACCCACTAGTCACAAAAACAACCCCCCAAAACCCACATGCACCTTAGTAAGCAAGTATTTTAAAAGATAACATAAAAAAACCCCCATATTTTACAGACATACATGGTGCCCTTTGAAAGGTTTTAAGGTTGGAGTTACAGGAATGAGTTAAAATTCTGTGTAATATTGAGGCTGATAKCCCCAAGTTAGCTTATCAGGGAACAGACAAAAATCCTTCAGTAGTAATTTTATTTTTTTCTTCCTTGTAATACAGTCATATTCTAATTACAAATTATTCTAGTGCATTCTTCCTACACCAAAGAAAGCAATACAACTAATAATAAATTACTTTTTGCACGATCTATGTAATAAGTCCTAAAATAATTAGATGGCTGAGATGCTATCTACTGATACTATTTTAATAGCAGGTGATTATTAATTTAAGAATTCCATTTAGTAAAAATTAGTTTTTCATTTTCAAATTTAAGGACTGCTTTCAAGCTTTTCAAGTGAGCTGCTTGGATGTTTCTTTGTTTCCAAACAGGACATTTAGAACAATCACATATGAAAAGAAGAAGCCCTCTTAAAAACAGTAAATCTGCATTTCCTTTAAGTACAACAGCTCTTTAAACTCTTTTGYTTTCCTTTTCTTCTTTTAAATAAGATCCTGGTATAAATTACTGACAGAACTCACAATTTGATTGTAGCCTCCATAAGTGATGATTGCCCCTGCAATTAGGCATAAAGACAGATTGCTTCCTTCTCATAAAGCCCTTGTTGCACACAACATAACAAATTAGACCACTACACAGGTCTAGCCAAGCACATAGAAAGAACAGCATAATAAAGACTAATAAACAGGAAAGGAAACAAGCTCGTGCATTTTAGCAAACACTGCTAATAATGGGACATAAATCATTATTCCTGCTCTTAGAACAAAGACTGAAATACTTATAAATTAAGTGACATAAAATTCTGCTGGTTAGAGACATGTTTTATTTTCATTTCTTGAGGAAGTTTAAATTGATTCAGTTTTATTTAATACAAAAYCAGAAACCAGCACCTTGGTTTGCTCGTGCCATAGCCTGACACCAATATAACCACAAAACAGAATTCCAAACAYAGAGACTGCACTGCTATCCAAGAAAGGAAAATACTACCCCTTTAGCATCTGGTACAGCATAAAGCCATTATTCTGCAATTACATAGACTAAGGAGCAGCTGCTAAAGAACTTAAAGTAAAAGATGAAGACTTTAGAAACAGATTTCTTTCAAAGCGTGTTTCTTACAAAAATGTTTGGATTTTGCTCTGCTCAGGATACTGATCTGGATTAAGCACCCAAGGTTCAACATAAAACARATTAATGATGTCTGACCCTGCACATCAAGATTTACTACACACCTCCACATGCTCACTCCYCTGTTACATAAAATCTGATGAAATTTAGATTTGCTACCTGTGCAAAGTGGCCATAGTAGGCAATGGAACTTGAAAAATGATTCCTAACTATTTCTCTGATTTTCAACAGCTCTAAAAACCTTGCTTCAAAATTTTTCATTAATGTAGATGYCATTGACTTTAAAAAATAAACACGCGAACAAACCAATTAACAATCATCACACTATCGTAAGAAGATTTAGTCAGGAATATTCAAATTTAATCTTTGATTTTTCTATCATAGTTTTCTTCATTCAGTCCAGGAATAGATCTGATTCCTAAAGAGACAGTTCTTTTTCTAAGAATCTGTATCCATAAAAGAAAAAAAAAAAGCAGAAACCAAAACCAAGTGTCATTTAAAGGGTCCTGTGCAATGCTAAAGACTCAATATAAATACTGTAGGTAGAGCTACAGAACAGCTGAATCTGGCAGGGACCTCCCAGAGTCCAAGTTCCATCACCATAGGAGGGTCAGCAAGGGCAGATTTTCAATGCTGTGTTCATTTGGGTTTTGACCATCTCCAGCTCTGGAGATCCCACAATCAGTGTCTCTGTACAATCCACTCCAGTGACCAACCACTGAGGCTAAGTTTTCATTATACCAGACCTGAATTTCYCTCCTTGYACCCCACAGCCTTTGCCTCTYGTCCTATTGCTGTGCACCTCTGACAAGCCTCTCTTTTCTCTTTAAACCTCTGGCCAGGTAGAWGCAGATGGCAATCCTTCTCATCCTTGTTCTGAAGGGTGAGCAARCCCAGCTCCTCCATGCCATGTCCTCCAGCACCCAAGCCTCAGGCAGCCCTGCTCTGGACTTATTCCAGTACATCTGTGTCTAAGTGGAAACCCAAAAGYAGAGGCTGCATCCCTGGGGGGTCTCAGGAGAGCTGATTTGAGAGGAGGTACCACTTTCCCATGGTATGCTGTGTATCCACATTCACAACACAATTCTGCCGTGCTACTAAAACTAAATTTTATCCATTTTTCTTCTTAACTCTGTCAATAAATTATTTTTATTAATTYCCAAATAATTATAGAAAAATACCACTTTTAGCCAAAAGAAYATTTTACCATTTTTAAAGTTCTCTTAAYTGCTTCTATAAAATACCTCTGATGACTTGACAGCYCTCACTTCAGATCACCAGAACACGTATTATATTGTTAAAGAGAGGTGAAGGATTCAATCCTTCCACTTATGAAGGATTAGTATTGGCAAGTATTTTAATAATTCAAATGATCTCAAGAGAACGTTTAAGGACGTTTACCACAATTTCTCTCCCCTTTTCATYTTGCTATGAGGCAAAAAATGAAAATCAATTGTGTAAATCTATTTGAAAGAGAAAAACAAGCTGGGAATCTGACAACTTCAGTTGTTTGACCCTGAAGAGCTTGCTCAGAATTTTCCAGGATTATATTTCAAGTTACATTGCTGAAGTACAAAATGTTACAAAATTTTGCCATCTGAACTTCATAAATAGTTAAGAACTAAAATGTAAAAGGACTGTATTGTCACTCTTCTGCAAACATAGCCCACAGCAATCTCAATGACATCTTTGAGAACACTGATCCTTGGATCTCCTTTCATCACAGGCCTCTCCTGACATTCATAGATCTAAGTGCAATGCAGCACACTAACAAGGCTTGAATTAAGTATGCAGCAAGGCTCTCTAAGATTGTGGAAATTTCATCAAGATGATAAAATATGACTCCACTAAGTTAGGAAACTCACTGCTCAGAAAAATCAACCCTGTAGGCAAAGGAAAACCACAAGAAATAAAGTAACTAGATATGGCTTCAAAGTCCTCAATGCTCTGAGAGCTGAGCAAGCTGACTCAAAAGATTCTCAGAATTACCACCAAGATTTAGTTTCCCCGTTCAGAAGGTGAAGGATGAAGTACATTATTTTCTCCCCATACTAATACAGAATTTAATTTTGTTCCTGGMGAATATGAGAAGATCATCAGGCTTTGTAGCCAACAGTAGAAAAGTTGGGAGTACTCAAATGACTCCAGGGAACTTCTGGGAAGTTCTTAGTCTGCCCCAGCCACTCTCACCCCTCCAGTTCAATTGTGCCATGCAGCAAAGACCTGTCCCAAACCACAGACTGGAGGAGCAGTGGAGGAGCATCCTCAGACATCACTGTCTACTCAGTGCAGACCCTCGTTGAGGAAAGAGACAGGGGGAGGACACGGAAGAGGGGAAAGAGCTGGACCAGCCACGGACATGATGATCCAATTTACAGCTGTTCAGAGCAGCTGCCAGAGCCTGCCTGAGTCTGGGCTGAAGAAAATATCAGGGGAGATCACAGTCTGATTAGGGGCACCAGACAACTTTACCTAGGAATTAATCAGATTAATATTTTTGCTTAAAGCTTTGAMGCTAGAAGAGCCAGTGAATACACAYTAYGTTGTGCACAGSCAAATGGTRAAAGCAAAGTATCTGAATTATCTGAATAATTCAAAAAGACAGGAATTCTAACCATGGATACAAGTCACCAGTGATCAGGGCCAAAGGGCTGCATCCTACCTCCACTAATTATTGATACTCCTCTCTACAGGCAACACTTCATCAATCAAACACTTCATCAAGCAAATGCAAACCCTTTTCCTGAAATGACTCCCTTCACTCTTATTCAGAACACAATTCTACCAAGGAGYATTTTACTTCATTCTGAATATCTTTGGACACCCCTAGACTGGGAAAAAAAAAATCCTAACAGGCATGGGCTTTTATCTCTTCTCTGATGYACAGATCTTTTCCTGTTAGTTTGTTTCAGTCCAGATGCATGTATAAAAAAAGATAAACAAAACTAGCTGATATTATAAACACAGAGATTAACCCTGAAACCTGCCTCTAAACATAGTATCCAGTGACCTAGTACTACCTTGTCAGGACAAAATCCTGAATGAACAGAGAGGCTTTATGTTTGTGTACTCAAAATCAACAGGTTTTSCCAGACCTGGMAAAAAAATTTTGACTTTTTTTTTTTAATGGATTGCATACTTCTAGACTGTATCCTGGAATACAGTCTCTTCTTGAAGTAAAAGATCTTCCACCAGCCATGGCTCTTAGAACTGAAAAAAAAAATAAACCTCTCAACCCCATGACATTAATATAGCACAGTTATGTAAAGTCTACGAGCAGAACATTTTAAAGGGGAAGAAAGTCTTTACTTAAGTGCACACATGACAAAGGCAATGATCAAATTGRAAAAAAAAAACTTTATATAAATTATGGCATTAAGCAAATAAATGAATCTTAATATCAAATAAATGCTTGGGGTAGTCAGCAGCAGATTCAAAAACAAGTTTCTTGTTACCACCCTAGCAAATTATATACTCATTTTATCTATTACTGTCAAACTACCATAGTCCATTCTACACTTTTCAGTTTACCTGAAGCAGGATTTCCTGAAGCTATTCTTTTCCAAACTGGATATTGTATTATTCATAATGTTTTCACTCCCTTCTAGCACTTAGGGAGCTTGATGTCTCCTGATCTACACAGCACAAAACAAGCAGAAAGAATAACTTCTGCCTGAAGAGTTTGTATTTTAAATACTGCACAAAACACAACTGTACCTTTATTCACTACAGTGGTGTAAAACTGGCATGATAGTAAATTGACTGAACATAGACAAAAAAAGTCAAACTCTGTCAAAAAAGTTAGAGAACTTTTTTTTTTTCAGTTAGAGAACTGAAACTATTGGTTCAGTTTTGAGGTTTCTTGTCCTTTCTGTGCATGGAGAAAGTCGGAAAAAATCAAACTCCAGTTATTTATTTTGATTATTTTATTGCACATTTGTCTCAAGAATCTTCCTTACTCCCCCTTATCCCATAAACTCCTCTGAAAAAGGCAGGCAATACTCCACTGATTCTGTTAGGCCGGTTAAGCTTTATCTGCAAGAAATAAAATATTGCCTTTATTAAGTGCCTTTATTTCCCTGTACTAAGACTAAAGTCATTATCCATTATCAGCATCACTCTATATTCCCCTAAATGTGTCCATGAAAGTACACTTTGTTTTTAAAATGGAAGTCAATTTCTTAAATATGTTTCTGTGTGTATAAAAAATTCCAAGAGGAAGAAAACAAGTACTGAACTATATCCTTGACTTCCTCTTACTTYTCAATTATAAAATGATAGTCTGACCTCTCCATCACAATCTTGAAGAAGCAAGTTCAGTGRTGATACAATAGCCCTTCACCCAAGCTCTTCACCAACTGTGCTTGTCTTTATGACATGACTATCTGAACTGATGCTTCCTGCATGCCATATAACCTTTACTTCAAAATTCTCTTCTTGGAATGGATGTACTACTCTCTACGTGGGGTTGACTTCAAAAACACACAATATTTTATCCTGAAACTTTGCTTGCATCTCTCATCACTATATTTAGCTATTAAAACAGAGAAAACACATCTTGGAATGCTTACAGCAAATTCCCTTTCATTTGGTAGGAACAGTTATTCCTGTGATGAGTATTCAAAGGGATACTCTCCATCTGCCACACAATAAGTGGCTGTTGAACACATCAAGTACCTTAAAAATTCAGGGCTGAGCTGTGAGCAAAGCATTTGAGAATTATATATTTATGATAATTTAAAGACTAATTGCTTAAGATTGGCTTAATAAAACTAAAGTAATGTAGAAAGATTTTTTTTGTCATTTTAAATTACCTCTCAAGGCTATCTAGATTTAAGACTTACTGTGTTCAATGTTCCAGATATGATATACAGGGGTGCTTAATAGTGTATTTTTACAGAAGATTGTTGGATATTTTACTRGGAATCTAATACTGCCCTTAATCCCARTACTTTGTGTGATCACAAGTCAACTTCAGGTAGGAAAGAGCTATAGGTCCTATAGTCTAACAAGTCCAAACTAAGAACCTTTTACCCAGAGAAGAAGGCCAATGTACTGTACAAGAGTCAGCTCTTAGAGCACATGCTTGACTTTCTGCTTGGTGAATTCTCATATGGAAAGGAAAATAGCCCAAAAGATGTTGCTACTCTAAAAAAAAAGGTAAATAAAACCCACCTGTCAGACTGACAAATGGCATAAGAATAGAGCAGCCTGATACATAGAAATAGGAAATACCATTATAAAAGAAACAATTCCATAACATATATTCATACATTTTAGATATTTCATGCAGTTCTGGGTTTCTGTAAATTCTCCAGATTGACCCTCCCATGCCACAGCACACAATCAACTCTAGAACTTCTGATGATGAATTCTCACTAATTTAAATGCTCTCTACAAATTATGTTCCATTCTCCAGAGTTAAGGAGTTGTATGTAACCATAATGGCTGATTGGTATTTTCTGTAACTACTTACACCAGTGTGTTTCAATCAGATGGAAACACCTTGAACCTATTCATACAAATATTCTAATAAATATATGGGGACTTTTCTCACCTTCTCAATTCAATTATTCAAGTTAGGAGGCTAATCTACTAATGCACCTACAGTTCAGGAAACAAGATATCAATGTTGATTTCTTGCTTGGACTTGCTGGCTGAAAGAGCTTATTACTCTCTATTGCCTAGATATCTGAGCCTAGTAAGTCTATCCAGGTAATATCAGCAGGCTACACAGCACAGCAGTAGTTAGGCAAAGCAAATATTCCCCCAAGCATATTTCTATATTTCCTTTTTTTATTTACTGAAACCTTAGCATAAAATTTGCATTTAAAAATCAATAAGCAATTACTTTTTACTTGAAAAACAAAGTCCTTATGCATTCATTGTTAAAAAGGAACCAATAGCCCAATCAAAGTCCATCCAAGTACATGGAAAAAATTATCTTCTTCTTTAATATCCAGTTTCCCTTTTGGATGTTTATAAGTGGTTGCATACCCAGAGCTAAAAGGAGAAGGAACAACTATGTCAACCCAGTTAACRGCAGCAATGGAAATATTCACATGGGAAAAATACTTCCCATGCAGCCAAAAAAGAAAAGTAAAAACAAATCCATAACTTCTTAARCCATCCACTTCACTGCTGTTGAATAAATAGTGCATAGTTTTCTGTTGCTTTTGCTGAGACACCAGGCAGCCACATTACCTTTGATCTATTTCTGTTCATGTTACATAGAGAAGTGTCTGAAACCATGATAATGTGCACTGTTGATCCAGGAACAGTAGTAGATTATATGGCAAGATATATCTTATTCGCTAAAAATAGAGGTTGTGCAGACAGGATGTTCTGAAGAGTAGCACAGAGCATGGGATGCTCTCACTGTTAAAAGCTGAATGATTTTTATGGTATTTATGAGCCCCTAATTCAATTTGCTGTTTCTTCATTTGATATATCACTCCTCACAAAATAAGATCTATATGGAAGAACAATAAACATGTTATTTTATGCTGCAAAACAGCCAGATTTCGTTTTGAAATACAAGTAGTCTCATGGATGGAAAATATTTGGGTTTTTATGAGCTAWTTTTTAAAGCTCTTAAGAGGTTACCGTCAAATCTTAGTACAAAGGGAAAGGACACACACTCACCTACCCAGATGAGATTGTGTTTGCCTACTCAGATTTCTCTAATGTATCATGATCAACGAACAAGAAGATCAACTTCATTGTCCTAACTGCATATTTTATGAACTGTGACAAGTTTGTTATAACTCATTTGCTCTAAACTTYTCTTCTGAGATTGTGGAAGTACCAAGAGATAAACTCAACAATGTCAACAAGCTCAGTGGCATAGTTCAAGCTGTGAAGGTTCAATAAATACGTCCATAAACATTGCAAATCAACAAAGCTTTTGATGAAATGTCAAGCAAGACAGAGCTTAGCTATATTCAGCTCAGCTTGAACTCATAAACCATTAACTGGTCTCTGTAGTTTCCACCAAAATGTGTGTAAAGCACAAATATTGAAATAGAAATTTAAAAAAACCCATTTTTTTTCTTTAAGAGACAAGATTAGTTAAAAYTATTTAATAGCAGAAAATGGTATTTTAATCACCCCAATAAAGACAGATTTATAAAAACAGACAATATGAAAATGCTACACATTCTCATAATGGAGCAACCATTATTTTATGCCTTCAAGTTAYGAAAGGATGCAAAACATAGAAATAAAAAACAAAATTAATTTTGAAATACCCTGAAGATATTTCAACTTTGAACCACTGCAAAAATCTGTTTTTTTCAAGCAATAAAGAATACTGCTTGCTTCAGAGAAAATACATGTTTTCCCCTTCATTTTTAGGAGGAAGAATAGAACTAAACTTGTTACAATGCATCAAGGTGCCTATTTATAACAGAAAATAAGATTAATTTTTTCACTCAAGTGGAGCATTGTATTACATATGTACAGCCAAAAATTCTCTCAAGAGCTATTTCCAAAAGTCTTGAAAGATACRAAGTTACTTCAGCTACTTTTCAGTAGCAATCCTCTGTAGACATGTCCATGCAATTATCCCAGACTGAATGCAAGGTTGTTTTTGCCCGATGGCCCAGTTTCCAAGCTATTTCTATATCATCAGTTGAGTAATTCATTTGACCACGTCCAAATTTGCTTGCAGTAAGCTTTGCATCTTTCTACTGTCTTTCTTTATGATGAGAAGTTCATTTACCAAAACAATTAAATCCTCTTTGATCAGCTAACATCTATTACCTATAACTGAGCCAACCCTCCTGTATTGTCATTGAACCCATTGCACTTTTCCCTCCCATCGGCGGGGAGGGGGGGGGAAGAAAATCTGTTTAACCTAATCAGAGACTTACTACATACAAAAGTTTGTTTGTTTGTTTGTTGCCCTTTCTTTATTAACACCCTGTTGATAACCACCCGGGTCTGGGCCAGATTTAAAGACAAAAGTTATGCAAGGCAGGGATGCCGGGCAGAGCGGAGCGCAGGCTCCGGCGGGGTCGGGGTCAGCCCCACGAGCCGCATTCGCCCCAAACTCCGGAGCCCCGGCAGGGGAACTTCCCCCAGCCCCTGAGCGCAGCAGGCAGAGCCCGGCAGCCCCAGAACCCCGGCAGGCAGCCGACTGACCTAAATGCCGTCTTTAGGGTTGCGTTCCTGCTGCTCTTCACTCTTTGGAATACTCCTCGTATTCATTTACAGCCGGTACTCACCCGAGGCATCCCCAGGCATTGCCGGCACTGCGGTGTCTTGCTACCTTCGCGGGGAAGCGGTCAGTGGATTTCCCCGAGGGTACTTCTCTCTAACACATTCTCCAAAGTAGGAGAAACCTGGAGGGAGACTCATTGCCAGGTGCAGGTAAGGCACGCCTGCAATCACCCTCCAGTTTCACAGGCACAGAAAGAGCACCTCCTTATCAGAAGCCGACGGGAGAATTACAGCCAATTTTGCTTTCTTAAACAGCAGCGAGATACTCTCCCAAGGTACACAGGCAGCGTGTGCTGCGCTCCCTCCCTCCTCGCTGAAATGGTTTCTCCCTCCACAGGCTCAATCTACCTGATTATGTTCTCTCCTAATCAGTAATCTCAGTTTCTCCAGCAGTAGCGGCCCTCCTCGTTCACCCAGGATTTCTGGAGGGCAAGCTGCAGAAGCAGGGCAGCAGCACTCCGGGGACACAGGGCAAGGTAGCAACATTTTGGAAGCACTTGTGTTTCTGTCTGCTTTTTGTTTGAACACTGGAGTACAGCCTTCGCCTGTCTGAGAGAGAGATTATGCTTCCTGCTTTTACAATCCTATTCAAATAAGCTTAAAGTCCCTAAGGAAGAAAAGGCTACCTACTTCATCAGGCAGGAACTGCTTTTCAATGCAGTCCTTTTTGTGTGAGTGTGTCCTTTCCCTGAAACCAGCTTGTATCTCTTTCAAATGTAACAGTATATATGCATCTGCAGTACATTCTTCCCTAGCTCTACTCAGCAAATAAAGTAGAAAAGGAGAAAAGGTACCATTTCCTTCCCCTCCTGTTTCTTCTTTTGTAAAGTAAAAGACAAGAAGCATAAATACAACACGTATTACCACAATCAACTTCAACATAATCTGTCTTTCAACAAGCACACTTGCTGTAAACCTGAAAGGGTTCTTTGGGCTTTGTCTGTTTGTTGATATCTATTTTTTTTTAATTTTAATAACTAGGGAAGATGGTACAGACAAAAGAACCWTCCTCTTTTTGTCCTAATTATTCCAGTTAACCTGATTATTACRTTATTAACTGTTATTCTCCTGAAATCTCTTATAATCCCAGTTTAGAGACTATATTGGAATTAAWTAAAAATTTCCTTTAGTAGTTAACAGGCAAGTCTATAAACACTTGTGGAGAGAAAGCAATGGGCAAAGCATGGATCAAGGGACAATTTACACTAGAATTTTAAGTGGGCTGTAGAGCACAGTTAGGCTGTGGTCTGTCAGGCACAGGCACATAAAACCATGACAGCAAAGAGGCAGGAGATGTGGAGACAGGAAATGCATAAGACCACTCCATTCCAGGACAGTGTGATACATGTTTAAACACTGTGAATATGTCTAAAGTTAGATGATTTAATAGCTAAGCAAATGTGTCTTTTGTAGGCAGTGTAAATAGAGTTATGATATACCTTGGACTCTGTATTCAAAAAAAACCATGAATTAGTATTCATTTGACRTCAGACCCAATTTAAAACAAATTATCACAAGCTATACAGCAGTCTCCTAACACAAGCTAAAGCTTTGTATTTGTCATCCAAAGAAACAGCATCTCTTCATTCACTGTAACAATCCAGTCAACTGAAACTTAAGGTCATTTCATGTCCTATTCACGGCCGTACGCTGAATCAAGACTTACCATCTCTATGACAACAGACTAGAAGGTTACTTGAAAGTAATTTTCAGTTAAACTTGTTAGATTAAACCTGTTAGATTAAACCTCTAGAACTACTGAGCTAGTTATGGGAGGACAACAGCTAAAACTTTTTTAATTGAATGCACAATAAAATAGAACATCTAGACGTGTTCCCCTTGCATTTACAGCATGAGGAATGCCTCGATGCCTACAGCAGAGCTGAGCACACCTCACTCCAGAACATGGAGTTACCACATTTCTGGAAGGCTCARAAATGCTATTTCAAGCCTCCTTTATGAGCAAAACAGGTTGTGTATTTTCTTTCTCTTCCTCTTGTTATTCAAACAAAATACAGCAGAAACTGTGCATGACTAAACATGTATATGATAGCAAGCACTAGCACAACACAGTAAAGTTAATAAGGGAATTAGAAACAGGATTGCTATAATCATCTCCACAATATAGCTATTTACTCATTGTAACTCTGATAACAGGGAAGCCTCTGYTGCAATCATGTCTTGGAGAAACAGGTAGTCTAGAAATACGGACTTATTTTTTTATAATGTGACATAAAGATTTTTTTACAAATGTGACATAAGCATGAAAAGCAATCAAGAAATAAAAGACAGTAAAAAACCAGCAAACACATTCAGCCACATAAATTAATAAATAACCACAAAATAATGGTTAGAGAGAACCAGAGAACATTGGTTGTTTTCTTAATTGTATTCCATCACCCTGCAGCAGGGCAGGTGTGCAYTGCAAAGGGCAGTTGCCTCTATCTCTCCTCTGTACCTCTGCYCCACAGCCATGTAACGACAGGCCTCATGTAGCAAAGACCTTGTCAAAATACTAAATCAATAGAAACAGTTATTTTTCATCTTTTATGCTTGTTTGGCACTTATCAAAATCATTTATGTTCTTTTCCTAAGCTCCACAGGAAGATTATTGTTAGGTGATGTGAGCAAAAATACCTTTAAATGTCCAAGCACCACTACTTAGATACCCTTAAACCTCAACAAAATTATTGCTATTCAAAATGTAAGTGCTTTCTGTGAAAGGAGATACTTTATTTTAAAAGATTGCTTACAGATTGTAACTCTACCTGGACTAATGGCAAGAAAGTCCACACCTTTCTTTATAGTCACATTCAAAAGGAGTACAAAWCTACTCTGTCCCATACAACCCTTCATGTCACACGTGGAATGTTCCTCATCAGGTGAGACAAACAAGCCTAAAATCATACCCCACAACTTACCTTCCAACTCTTTCCAGATATGGGACTCCAAGAATCACAGAGTGTTCTGACCCACGAGACACATTGAGTCCAACTCCTGGCCTTGCACAGGAAAGCGCCCAGGCACCACGTGCCTGAGAGCATTGTCTAAATGCTCTTCGAACTCTGCCTGGCTGCTGCTGTGAGCACTGCCCTGGGGAGCCTGTTCAGTGCCCAAACACCCCCTGGATGAAGAACATTTTCCTGATACCCAGCCTAAACCTGCCCTGACACAGCTTCAGGCCATTCCCTCGGGTCCTGTCACTGCCACCACAGAGCAGAGCTCAGTGCCTGCCCCTGTTCTGCCCCTCAGGAGGAAGCTGTAACTGCAGTGAGGTCTCCCCTCAGTCTCCTCCAGGCTGAACAGACCAAGGGACCTCAGCCCCTCCTCACACAGCTTCTCCTCAAGGACCTTCACCATCCTCACTGCACTCCTCTGGGAGCTCTCTAACAGCTTAATGTTGTTTTTTGTATTGTCGCACCCAGCACTGGAGGTGAGGCTGCCCCTCAGAGCAGAGGGGACAATCCCCTCCCTTGCCCGGTGGCCGTGCTGGGCCTGATGCCCCCAGGACACGCTGGGCCCTCCTGGCTGCCAGGGCCCTGCTGGCCCAGATTCAACTTTCCATCCACCGGCACCCCCAGGTCCCTTTCCCTGGTGCTGCTTTCCAGCCTCTCATTCCCCAGTCTGTCTGTACAGCCAGGGTTGCTCCATCCCAGGTGCTCAATCCCAGCACTTTCCCTTGTTCAATTTCACATGGTTGGTGACTGCCCTCGSCYCCCATTTGTCGAGGTCTCTCTGCGGGGCCTCCCTGCCTTCGAGGGAGTCATCAGCTCCTCCCACCTGCAAACTTGCTCAGCATTCCTTCCAGTCCTGCGTTCAAGTCCTTTGTGAAGATATTGAAGAGCTCAGGGGTGAGGATGGAGCCCTCCAGAACCCCACTAGTGACAGGTGGCTATGGAGAGTCGTATCTTAGGGACAGCAATTCTCATTCTCCAACACCCACCCACCTCAAGGGCTGGAAATACTTGCTCTAAGCTCCCAAGGACTACCTCCTACCCTACCTAAATGCTTCTCACCTTGCCCAGCACAGTCTCTTCCTTCTTCCCACGTTGCTGAAGCTTCTATATCCACCACAGCCTGAAGGGGCTGACATGGGAAGGAGAGTGTTATATGGAGCACCTGTGCTATATATCCATTGAGGAAACAGAAGCTGGGAATTCAGCCAATGAAAAGTAAATGCCATGTGGGTGGTTTGGTATCAGAGCACAGACCTTGTTTATCTTTGTCTGCCTAAAGAATTTGGAACACAAGAGAGATACTTCCATGTTTTTGAAAGACCAAAAAAAMCCAGAGTTTATATACAGAGTATAAGTAGTCCTTACAAACTGCTTGTTCTATGAGGAAACCTGCTMTGCTCTTCTGCAGCTGAGAGCTGTTACTACTGAATGAGCTTTATGCAGAGAGATAACATGCTTTTTTCTCACTGGAATGATATTTAATAATCTGGGATTAGAAAAAAATAGCTAGATGGAAAAAATAACCAAAAAAAACCTTCAAAACCAAAAAGGCTTTCAGAAAGAATAATTTCATAAAACAACAGGMAAAATCATGGTTTTGCTGAGGTCAAAGGCAGAACTTCATTAGAAATTGATTTTGCTTCAAAACTTAAAGTCAACATCTGCTCTACTGAGTGTCACRTTATGGAGGGACATAGCTGGTCATTCTTGCTGGGCTCAAGAGGCCTTACTGAACATTCAGAGCATGTCCCTTTATTTTCCTATAAATGGACACATAAACCTATTCTGTCTTATGTATTTTCTCACACTTTTGAATATCTAAGATATATATAGAGACAGTGTGCGTATGTGTAGGTATACAGGATTTTAATGTATTTTATTTCAAGGTTTGAAGTGGGTGTGTATATCTTTTTGACCCACAAATTTTTCATCAACCTGCTCCCCAATTTTTGAAATTGTCTCACTCTTTTTCTTGCCATTTTTTTTTCAAGTGATAACAGCCTACCAAGCAATCACACAGCTTTTAAAACAGTGTTTTCCTAAAAGTCACAACGATTTTTTTTTCCAAAAAGAAAGGTATGAGAGGAGAAAAAGAAAATCATTACAGCTGTATCATACTTGCAGGCCTGAAAACATCTCAAATGAGGCAAAAATATATCTCCTTACATCAAGTGGCTGCAACTTTTCTATTTTCAATTCCTTATACATTCACAGCTTGGACTACATGATGATATTCTATGTAAGATTAACCCAAATGTGTCTATTCAGTCTAATGTCATGTTTGAGAYAGTAAAGGACTGCCTCATTAGGTAAGGAAATCAAAGGTGTAAGTTTTGCCACACAGTTTTAATAAAGCATAAAAAAAAATAACCTATCTGTTGGAAAGGTTTTAATCCATCCTGAGTTGGATGATGTTATMTGTCAGTGAGCCACTACTGTGCTGCCCACTGTAATCTGTCTGAAAACTAATGAATAGATACATGAGAAATAAATCTGTGCAATCAGGGATGTTTCCCAGAGTAATATAACTAAAATTTAAGGTGCAATAAAGAAGTGTTAGATGCTAATTCCTTCYGAAATTACTTCACCATTATAATTATATGCATTCTGACTCAGTTTCTCAGAATTATGCAAGGACTGCTGTTACTGTAGCAGTATGATGACTACTTGCTTGAATGGAGATAAAAAGCAGTTTCTRCCCTGGAAGACTATACATACAGAATTTAAACTGCACACATAGGCACTGAAGATATTATCAGGTATAGCATAACGTACTGAAGCTTGTCCAATTTTCAGCCAGCATTGTGATAAAGTAAAGAAAACATTATTAAATCCTTATCTTCATGCAAACCTTCTCTCATAGACCAATCAGACTTCCCAGGGTACTGAACTACCAGAGAAGTCAACCATATCTACAGAAAACTGCCAGRAAAACTTGAGATCCAAATGCTGTTTGCTGGATGTAATGATTTCTGATAATTTTATGAACTGCAGTTTCACTAAGATTTGTAATCATGATTTTCTGGAAAATGATGCTYCTGTGGAGTTTGGATAAACGTCATAATTAGGCAAGCTATACAGTAAGAATTATGCAAAGTATTCCAGCCCCTGCTTTCTCTTGTGAAGCTTTTCTGTTTCCACATCTGGCACAGATCCCCAGACTTCTGCAGGGCAGTCCCTACTGTCACTCCCTTCTCCTGCACCTCATTTCCTTCCCTAACTTTTGATCCAGTTTCATTTGTTTTTCCTTTTCAGCACTGTAGGGAAGCATCTGGGGCAGCTTCCAAGTGAAGCCAACACCTCGGCCTCCACACACCTCATAGAATCTGTGCCACTCCGTCCTTCCTACACTGCCCCTCCACTGCTTTCCTCTGTCCAGTGTCTTCTAAGCAACCAGGAAAAGGGTTTTTGAGTGCTCTCAGACTATGTCAGGATTTGATATCTGAACTGAAATGGCCTTCACAAGGTAAATCCAAACTTTGCATTCAGGATTTATTAGCATGAGTCAAAAATGTAGAGCCAAAAGCACATTTTACTGAATTATGGAGCCAGACATTAACTAGAGAATACTCTGAAAAAAAAAAAAAAGTCTGCTTAGAACTGAATGGTTTTGGCAAGGTAAGTGTTAAGCCAGACAACTCACAAAGATGGGCTTGTGCTGCACACATCCTTGGGAAGCCTTGACGACTGGCTTATTTTCCAGAACTCCCCACATCTCTCAGGAAAGAGAAGCAAGCTGTAGATCCAGTACAAATTAATCAAGAAGAGCACATCATTTTCCCCCTAAAATTCAGCATATAACTTTTTTTTCTGTATGTCTTTGGAAATACAGAGCCCTTAATTTCCTTCCTGATTTTAGGTTTTTGYTTCTTTTCCTAATCTTCTGATTGTATTAATCTGCCTGAAAGTCCTGTTCATTTTATATTCCMATTATATGGTGTGCTTTTACCTTAATAAACTCATGCTGTCTACAAGACGAGTACAGCTAACATTTATATTCAGTTTTCAGCAAGGCTTATTTGGTCAAACTCACTTATTAAAGAAGGAATTGCAACAGAATCTATTGTAACAGAAAATAACATTTTCATCCAGGAAATGTGTGTTTGCTTCAGTATATATTCTGGCCTTCTTTGATTAGTGCCATGACTGGTACCACAACTTTGCCAAGAGTGTAAAAAACAAAAACGAAACCATAACCAAAACAAAAAAAACAAACCCCAAAAATATCCCCAAAAGCAAAATACACAAGAAGTAGTGAGTAGGACATCTCCAGCAGCACATTACTGACCCATTCTGGAGCACTTGTTTGGTACTGAGTCACAGTTTGACTTGACCATTTCATTCCATGTTGTCTCTCTCAGGTATGAAGCCTCAGATTGCTCGTCTTGTGAAACCTTAYACAGTCTAATTTGCAGCAATAGTTCTAGTCTGCAGTAAACCAACACCTTCTTAACATACATCTCGCTGATAAGGCCTAATTCAGTTAAACTGACCATTAAGATCAGTGTAAATTAAACTGCTCTCTTGGACTTGCTGATAATTGCCTGACAGACCAATAAATGTGAGGTTTCCAAACAGAATGAGTTATGGTGTTCAATACTGTCCCTACTTACTGCTCCCCTCCCTTACTCCCAACCTTCAAAATGTGACAGGAATTACACAATAATTTGCTCTAGAAATCTTGTCAGGGATCTGTTGTTTTGATCCCAATTAATTACATATTCCTGAGTCGGCATGCAGAAAGAAAGTAGCAAATGTTCAGAATGATAACACAAACTGATGTAACATCCAAGACATGAAAAATACAMAAAACATTCATTAMTTCAGTTGCAATTACATATAAATTAATGCAGAAACTGGACCTGAATCCAGGCTCAGAAGAGTTCATGAAAGAACAACCAGAGGGTCATCTGCATTATCAAGGGGCTTTTTTCTTCTTGTTTTTGTTTGTAATTTTGAGGTTTTTTTTCCTATCCAAAGAATGGGAGCAGTTATTTTTATACTGCAGTGGCTGCAGCTTCAATACTGTGCTCAGTTTTGAGCCTCTCACTAGAAGAAAGACATTGAGGCTCTGGAGCCTGTCCAGAGAATGGCAATGGAGCTTRGCAAGGGTCTGAAACACACCTCTGATGAGGAGCAGCTCGGGTTSTTTAGCCTGGAGGAAAGGAGGCTCAGGGGGTTGTAGTGAGGTGAGAATTGGTCTTTTCTCTCAGRCACCAAGTGACAGGATAAGAGGAAACAGCCTCAACCTTTGTCAGGGAGGATTTAGACTGGATATTAGGAACAACTTTTTCACAGAAAGGTTTGCAAAGCATTGGATTTGAATGTCCAGGGGAGTGGTAGAGTTACCATACATGGAACTGTTAAAAAAATGTGTGGATAGGGCAGTTATTGGACATGGCTTAATGGTAAACATAGTGKTGGTCCTAGTTTGAGGATTGGACTTGGTAGCCTGTTTCTGGTTTTCACTCCAGATTTTTAAGTCATGATCGAACTGATTCCTGAAAGAAAAGTTGTAAACCAAAACTATGTGTGCAGTACCAGAGCTACAGGAAGTGTTAGAGAACAGTCAGTCTAATCTTAATGGTCCCTTTGAACCCTGAGGAATCAGGTCCATTGTTTTCACCTGACCTTGGTTCTTATCTTTACTCCTTTGCATATTCAATGAATTTTCAGAATAATTGTTATTTAATTTCTAAATAGCTTAAGATTGATAGAGGTCCATTTAATCTTCAAGTTTACTCTAACTAACAAAGTATCACTTTTTTGACAAAAGTCTGGATTGAGAAGTAGTGTTTTGGAGTTGATCAACTGGAGTAAGCATATTTGAAAATAGACAGCCAAACCTCCTAAGCCTAAACCTTTGTTAAGACACATTCTTTTTTTCTAGAGTTTTTCTGATAATATTGTAATTGTCAAATGTATCTACTCCTGGATGTATCTTTATTAATCCTCTATGAAACATGGTAATGTCKYACCAAATGTGACTGCTGAGATAACTTCTGYACATASAGTACAATTAAGATACAGCAAAATAAACAACTAACAGAAGGAGYTTCAGTTTCATAGCCATTTTGAGGTTAAACTAGAATACATGTGCACATAATTGTACCCTTTGGATTTAAGATATGCCTACAGCTGGTTTTTTGTTTGGTAGCGTTTATTTGAAAGTAGGAACTGTTAATACTTCTCTCTCCAGCCCTACAGGCAGTTCTGAAAATCCTTAAGCAAGTAGAAAACAAACAGAGGTAGCTACACGACAACTTGATAAATGGTTAATCATACACAAATATTTCAGAACTTCTTTTTTTTTGCTTTTTCATTGATCGACAATAACAAGAATGTCTMAAAGTAAAGAGGGCAATCTTGCATTTTATTCCTTAAAAGCAAGATGAGATTGTAGCTGTGAATGGACACATAAATCTTCACTAGTAAGTAGGTCAGAAGTTGTGRAGAAAGTTTCCAATCATAACTGCTGCAATGCTGAMAGACTACTCCAAMCAGCTSCTTGGGTTGAACTTTCTGCTTGAAAACCACAGCATGCTTCTCTACTCCATACCTGTGCTGTGCTGGCAGAGCCAGCACAGATATTGGTGGYGTCAGGGGGATGGGGGAATATTCTAATTCAGTGGGGACAGGAATTGATCATTACTGCACTCATATGCACTCACACACTTGTCTTMTTACCTAAATTATAACAGCATCAGAGCACCCAGGCAAACTAATGAATTGCACAGCTTCCCCTCATTAGAGAAAYAGGATTTTTTTTCAGTTTCTCTTACCTATTTCAGTATAACCCTTGCCTTTCAACTTGTACATGAACYGCAGGTTATCACTCTCCATAAAACAAAGGCTCAGCTATGTACTTGTACTCTGTACACAGTGTTTTGTGCTACACTTAAATCAAATGGCAAATGGAAGGGAGAATGTCATTTTAAATAGAAGCAAACTTCCTCAAAGACCTCCAAGAATACCAAATTATGCCCTTTTAAGTAGATCAATGCTTAGTGTACTGTAGCTGTCAAAAATCCCACCCACTTCAAAACAGCTCTTACCAAAATAAATACACCAGGCATGAAAGAATATTAGCATCTAAGAGCTTCTCTCTTCCCAAGAGCTATCAAGTATTGACCAGCAAAGAAAATGACAAAAAAAAAAAGAAAAAAAAAATAGGCACTTGCAGCTCTTTCTTCATCAAACTAAGGCATATATTACACAGGTTTTTTAAGTACCTTTGGCAGACTCTGAGCATTAASTGACTTAAAGAACAAGATGGGGAAAACCTCCTCTTATAATCTGACTGCTTAGTGCTGAAGAGAACAGCATAGTAGCGTTCACATTTTCCTTGGAATTTAACTATTCTCGTCCTAATTGATTTTTGCAAAACAACAATATGTAGAAATATCAAAATGAAAAGGTTCAGTTAGTTCAAACATAGTTTGSTTTCTCCTTGCAGGTAGAGATGGGATCCCCTTGGAACTGGGAAGCTGTCCTATCTTTTAAGCCTCGTTGAAACAGTTGCAACTCGACAAATTTTGGTGTTGKTTTTTTTCCCCCACAAAGCACTTTTCTTCTGCTAATGTTGCCATAGTGTCTTTTTTTTTTTCTTTCTAATCAGCAAATCTCTGCATCATTATTTTTTAAACAAAACTGACAGTGTTGTCACTGTCTATTGCTTGAGGATGGTGACAACAGGATTGGGTGTTTATAGGTAAGAATCAGGAGAAGGCCAGCAAGGCAGATATCCTGGTGTGACTCTGTTATAGACCACCCACATGGGATGAACAGGCTAATGAACTACACTCTCATGAGGGACTTGAACTTCCTATCCATCTGATAAAAATACTGAAATAGAGCAAAGAAGCAGTCTAGGAGCTTCCCAGACTGTGTGGAAAAATACTTCCTGATACAGCCAGGGGAGTCAGCTAGGGAAGGTGCTCCACTGGACATGTTTGGGAACAGAGAGGGACTGCTGCGTGGTGTGGTGGTTGTTTTGGAAACAGCAAACAGGAAATTAAAGGGTCAGCAGAACTCATCCCTTAGAGAGAGCAGACTTTGGCTGCTCAGGAGCCTGGTTGACAGAGTGCCTTGGGAGGGTAAGGAGGTCCCAGAAGGACTGAGGAATGGAGTCACCTCCAGCTGCCAGACAGACACCAGTGGTCTCCCTTCAGCCTCCTTCTCTAGCTGAAACCCCCCCTATTTCCTGAGCTGCTCCTCATGTGACTTACTCTTGAGACCTTTCAGCAGCTTCATTGCCATTCTCTGGACATGATCCAGCAACTCAATGTCTTTCTTGAAGGGAGAGGCCCATAATAAAGCTATCCCTGAATTATCAGCTCTGTTTTCAGTACAAATCCAAACCACAGCCCCATACAAGCCACTGTGAAGAAAATTGGCTTTACCCCAGCAAAAGCCAGAACAGGGTGTTTTCCAGCCTAAATGACTTTGATTTGCATCACTGTTAAAAATCTGCAAATCATTTTTTGATTGCTTAATTTGTATCTTTCTAATCATTCTTAATATTTCATATTTTATTATATTTGTTTGATATCTAGTTGATAGGAGTCATATTAGGAGTGACTTACTGAACACTGATATTCCAAATATTCTAAGACTACAAGTGCTAATAAGATTCTTATCATTATTGTGTGAGTGATAAAAATAGAGGGACAAGTTACTATATAGCAGACTTACCTGCTTGAGACAGAAACTAATGCAAAATCTTTAAAACCCCTCACATTCTACCTACTGAGAGGAGAAAGAGGACTGCATTAACTGTGCTGCTGTTCATGGGATATTCATAGGCTGCAGAGACAGGTGGAGAGAAACCTAATGAGGTTCAACAAGAGTAGGATCCTGCACCTGGGGATCAGCCCCAAGTACCAGCACAGGCTGGGAATTGTGGTAGTCGAGACAGTCAAAACACAAAGAGTGCTTCATTAAAAACTTCTAGGGGCTCAAAGTATCAGGACTTTATTATCTATTAGTTCTTCATACTTATCAGAAGGCGTCACATACCACCTTGTTATTTAACCACCTCTATCTTGCTTCCCAAAGGCATCAGCTCTCAGRGTCTGTCCATTTATACCAACAGTCAATCAGTTCGCCTTCTTCTCCCCTCCTTCTCACAGCACCAGCTCACTCCATCCCCTCCTTGGCCCGGCACCTGCCCCTGGTACAAAGTCTTACCTTATCTATCCCTTGTACCAGCTCCTGTCCCTGGCTCTTCTGGGCACAGCAGCAGACTCCAACTGAGCTGCAACTACRTCCCTCCCAGCCAGCTCACTCTGTATAACACCCAGAGCTGGGAGAGCAAGGCTGTTCCCACTCTAGGATAATTAACACAGCTGCAATACATCAGCCACAAGATCACCTTCAGTACCAACTCTCTTTGTTTCCCCTCACTATCATTRCCTATCTTATCACAGGGAATGACSTGCTGGAGAGCAGCTCTGCAGAGAAGGACCAGCAAGTCTGGGTGGGTGACAAATTGATCATGAACTGCCAGTGTGTCCCTGYWGCCAGGAGAGCCAATGGGATCATGGGGTGCACTGGGCAGAGTGTGGCCAGCAGGTCAGGGAGGGGATCCTTTCCCTCTGCTCAGCCCCAGAGAGGCCACACCTGGAGAGCTGTGTCCAGGTCTGGGCTGCTTGGTACAGGACAGACATGGAGCTATTGAAGAGGGTCCAGCAGAGGCCACAACAATGAGGAGGGGTCTGGAGCATCTCTCTTGTGAGGAGAGACTGCGGGAGCTGGGCATGTTCAGTCTGGGGAGGAGAAGACTGAGAGGGGATGTCAGTAATGCATATAAATATCACAAAGGTGCCAAGAGGATGTGCCAGACTTCTTAAGGCGGAGTAATGACCATAAACTAAAACACAAGGAGTTCTACTTCACTATAAGGAAGAACCTAATTGCATTGATGGTGGCAGGGCACTGGAATAGGCTGCCCAGGAAGATCACAGATTCTCCTTCTCTGGAMACATTCCAAACCCACCTGGATGCATTCCTGTATCACCTGCTCTAGTTCRCCCTGCCTTTGCTGGGGGGTTGACCTCCAGAGGTCCCTTGCAACTCTAACAAATCTGTGATTCTGTGAACTCAGCTTGTCTATCTGTTCTGTATATCACAGCAATTGTAGCAAATGTGAGATTAAAGTTATACCTTAAACTATTACATTAAAGTGCATATCAGATGTGACATACATATAAAAAAAGCCTGAATTTACAACAGTTGGTTATATAATACATCAGTTGAAGATACAGTACTATCTGAAGTTATTTCTCCACTTCACTTTTCTCATTGAATTTGTTTTGTTATATAGCCTCAGTTAGAGGCTTTCAAATAGAGGTAAATGGAAAATGGAATAAAACGAATCATGAGTTTGTGAAAAGAAGATTGCACTAGATTAACTTGATATCCTCTTCTGAGAGGATAACTSAACTTCTAGACAAAGAACTGAAATGGATTTAGTACCTCTGAATGTCAGCATTTGACAGTTCCTCAGGTGGTACCTAAGCCCCATCTGACTGGAATTCACCAGCTCAAGGTAGCTACAAAAAAGGGAAGTTTAATGGAAGTCAGGCCTGAGGAAAATATGCCAATAAAAAATGGTTGCATTTATAGGCCCTTGTAATTTCTACCAAAAAGTTTCAAACTTAGTTTTCAGGGTGTAGCATCCATCTTYGCTGTCATGCATTTTTATAACAGAAACATGCATTTTCTTCTGACAAAATTCCTTCTCCAGTTCAAATTCTTTATTGCAAAATCCATTAATGCTTGTCATCAGCTTGTCAGCTGCTAAAAACCAAGCTTTTACAGCAATCAGTCAATGTCTTGAAATCAATTATGGGTAATCTAAAAATATTTCAAATTAAATGTATCATTATTACTTAGTCCAATTACTTCAATTGATTTTATGAAAGATTAAAAAGTTGGTAAAAAGTTTGATTCAATTTCATTTAACCGGGCTTTTTTACAATAACAACTGTTTTTAAAAATTTTTGGGAAGGCTAAAGTGAACTTTCCATCCTGTTGGCAATTTCATTAAGTAAAACCTTTACCTCCAAGGGAGAGATACACACAGGAGTGACACAAAGATATTCAAATAGACACATGAAGAGAGTAAGGAGATCACCAAAAGTTTAACTAAGGTTTTTTTTCAATGTTTCATTTTGTTTCTCCTTGTTAGAAGATACCTGTGATAGCTGTATTATACCACAAATGTGATTAACTAACAGCCAAACCTATGAGACYCTCTTTCAACAATCAGACTTTTTTTGGTGGTAACAGCTAAGTTCACCCAGTCCTTTGAGATCTATCTGGAAATTAATCTACACAATGCATTTTTATTAGAAATGAAATAAAAAAGTAAAGTTCCATAAAACATTCTCAAATAACATTGACTCTCTTTGAAAGGAGCATTGCAGAGCAATGTCTTACATCAGTTATTTTACCTCTTGAGCACAAAAGATTTAAAACTTTGTGTTTAAAAGTGTTGAGGATGAACTCAGTGTAAAATATACCACTTATCTCCCAGCACAATAACTGATCTTTCCATCTTTATCCAGGCACAACTCCCCTTGATGTCATGGGAAACACTTTACAAAGGCTGCATGATCAGCTTCTTGCAGAACARAAACAAGAAAGGTTGTGCAGAGTGCTGTCAAACTTGTACCCATGCAAAAAAAAAATTGTTACAACATGTTCTATACCACTGAACTTGTTAGAACTGCTTTCTCTTCCACTATACAGCAAATAATTAATCATAAGAGGTTTTCTTCTTTTTTCTCAGTCTTTCAGTCTTTTCCTTGAAATTCTACACAAGGAATTCCTTTTAATTTGATCCTTACTGCTAAAAATATAAAACCAGCCATTTATTACAACTATGAAAAATAAATTAAATATAATTTCTTAAGTTATAATTTAAAACAACAAGGTTTACATTTCCTTTGATATTCTAATATTTATTTATCACTTTAGGCAAAACCCATTGCATTTCTTGTTACAGTAACAAAAACTAACATCAGCTAAGGATTGCATATGGTAGCAAGAATGAAATTCAGTAAAAACTGACAAAAGCTGGTGAAGCAATCGGTCTCCAAACAGCTGAAGTCATTCCTCCTCAAGACAGTCAGCATTCACTTTTTTAAATAAAGATTTGTTTTAAAAATAAACTAGGAAGAAATCCCACATTATACTGCAATCCTGGAGCTCTGAATCAGGAGGAATACAATTTTGTAATAAGCTGGAATTGGCAATAAAWAAAAAATTAATAAATTGTGAAGTTCCTCTAGTTCTGTGCTTGGTCAGTTGTCCAATCCAGCTGTAAAACCTAGTACTCTGCAGTCAATTTAATTTTTGACAACAAGGTTTCCTATTTGCTGAATGAAAAACTGATTTATGCAGCTTTAGCTCTGCTTCAGAAAATAAAATCTGTAAATGAAGTTTATCATAGGATTCAGTCTGGGCTTCAGCTACAGGAAGTTCCATCAAGAGCTAAACTTTCCATGTTTGCCTCCACCTGTGGCACAGAGCTGTTCGCAGCTGAGGCCTGGCCCAGAGCTGATTCAAGTCTTTTCTTTGGCTTAAACAAACTCARGTGGATCAGTTATAGCCATTGCTAAAGGTCATGTTGTAGTTTACAGATGACTGAAAGGATTACTTCTAATTAATTTTTTGGTACCTCAGAATGCAGCATTTCCCCAGATAACAAATATCATGAAACTGGATTTATTTCAAATTATATTCTATGTTTTTACCCATTTTTCTTTGTTGCATTGACTTTCTCCTCTGATTTATTATATACTTCTTCCAAGACTAATTGTATTACGAAAATGGCTAGATTTCTCTTCAATGTCTGTCTATTTTCCCATTACACAAAGGGCTGTTTTTTTTCATTCTGCAGAAATACATAAACATTAACTTCTAGCTTCAGCTAACTTTGGGATTTGGTTTAAGGAAAATAAAAATTAATGATACTGCCTTAAAATTGCTTATGCTTGGTCAAAATTGAGGCTGGAAATTTTGGGTGTTAGCGTTTCTGTGAAATTAGTAAGGTATTTTTTGCTGGTCTAAGATCACACTAGGGAGGACTGGCATGAAATCTGAATAAAGAAACTTGCCTGATGTTGATAGTCACCTAATGCATAAAGGTTTGTGTGAGTTCTAAAGTTGCTCTGCCAGCTACCTCAACTCCTATTAAGTGCCTTAACTTGCTATTCTGTGTGGTATTTTCAATTTTAGTATAAACTGAAAATATTTTTATGGTCTTTGGTTTTATAAATACTTTGATTTTAGATCTTAGGTCTTAAATCTAAGACAGAATCACTACTTCATTGCTTAGATTTTGTCAACATGTTTTATGAAGTTCTTAAATACTTTTTTTCCCTACCTTACTGCAATCACTGACATTAACAGTGAAGTTCATGAGGTTTGTCTTCAGTGCTCCATAAACTGCTAACAATGTTTGCTTTTACCATCCTAGCTTTCTTGCTTAATTAATCTGCTGTTCTATGTTGATTGTTAGTCTTCCTAACATTGCTGAAACTGAATGCTCTGAATCATTCCTATTTGCTACAGTCCTTTCCCTCACAAATAATGTTTTAAAGATCCTCCACCTATTTTGGATGCAGTGAATTGTGCTGTATGTATGAGTTTCTACTGGAAAAACTGTTTATGTCCAGTAGCTTCTCTTCAATGCTTAGATGCATCATACATAAGAGACAAAAAAGCCTGGATTTTATAGAGTTTTGAGTTTGAATGCAAACCATTCATTGCTTTATGAACACAATATCCTCCAGGGAGTATCATACACAGTCTGCATGTCCTTGAGCCTTTTCCTTTTGCATGTTGAAATTTGAAAGTTGAAATAAGCATAAAATCATACACAGTCATAAATGGCTTCATCTATTGTGGGCCCAGGGAGTCTCTCACAGTCTGCTTTCCCCAGAAACAGCTAGGGATTTAGGTAACCACATCTAAGAAAGAAATGAAGAAATGAATTTACATGATGCAGACTTTGGATGCTGGGATTGTTATACCTTATTTCCTTTTAAACTTCAAATKTCATCTCTCATTCATGACACCAAATGATAAGCACATTCCCCCCCCTCACCCCRTATTAAATCCTGTTCTCCACTCCCTTTTAACCAAAGATTTATTGTGTTTTGCTTTTTTYTCTGTTTTTGTTTGTTTGTKTTTGTTTGTTTGTTTGTKTTTATAATGGGAAACAAAGGCTAGTTGGAAATAAATTCCAATCCAAGCTCTTTCAAATACAGAGCCACACAAACACGGGGAGTGATGTGACTAAATGCAGGCCAGCAGCCATTTCTGACTTCCACTSAAGGCTCCATTTTTAGCCAATGGAGAGGAACAAGCACAGCTACTTCAGGACTAATCACACTTTGTGACTCCACATTTGACGTAGTCATCTGAGCWGCCTTCACAAACAAGCCTTCATAATTCCAGCCTAGCATCACAGAATATCATGGGATCACAGCACATTCTGAGCTGGAAAGGACCCACAGGGATCATCGAGTCCATCTCTTACGTGAATGGCCACATAGAAAATTAGTCATTTCCTGGAAGCATCTTTGAAAGGTTTATTTCTCTCCAATAAATGGGAGCCTGATGCATCTGCCTTTGGAGATTATGTGTATTATAGACATCCACAGTTAGACAAAGTCCATTCCACCTCATCTATTGGATAGCGGCAAGGATTATCAAAAGGATTTAAGAGCAGAGTATGCTTAAACAACCTCCCTCTTCCATCCAAATACTTCCAGTGCCTGCAGTGAAAGGACTCTCTGTGCCCTTGGCACTGTGTACCAATAACTTTTGTGTTGGCTATGTGACTCCTCTCAGTTTTTTTATAGATGGAATTTTTCATTCCATCTATAACTTGTCTTCTGAAGCCTTCCATGACAATAAATCCACATCTTAGTCATGTGGGGGAGAGACAGAAAGATGAAACAGCAAAAACTCAGTTCCCACTGTTCTCAACCTGTTGCTCAATTATTGCCATTCTGTGATGGGAAAAGCAGACTCTACAAATCCTTGTGCTCTGAAGGCAGGGAAGGTTTCTCCCAGCATTCTCTGTGTGCACACACTCTGCTGCTTTCCATTCCCAGAGGTAGGAATACCTCATCAGACCTCTGTGCAGAATGATAATGAAATTTAATTTGGGAATTCTCCTTAAATGCTGCTCTACACYGCAAATTAGGTTCTCTTGTTAAACACCTAATTTGTAGTATTGAGTCACTATGTCCTGAAGGCAGCAGCACCTGAAAGCGTGTAAAACTGGATGAAAAGTGAAAGATAGAAATAAATAGGATGAAATATGGCCTAAACCAGAGAGAATTTCCACCGTTAAATTATACAAATTTCCTCCATTACTCACACTTCATTAAATGAACATTCTGATCATGCCCCCACAATTTAGTCAAGGGCCTGAGAACATGATATGTATGATACATGTATTCCTTCAGCACAGACAGCCAGTGACTATATTCTTGTTTCATACGCATTTTTCTCAGGATACWGAAGTTTTGGCTTTCCCTCTTCCCCTGAGTTTTTGTGGCCAAATGAAATTCAGCCTTTTTGCATTGCTTGGACAGACAGAAGGTCTCCAGTCTAATACAATATCCAGCAAAGTACTCCAGAGAAACTCCTTCCTAACAGAAATTGTTGCAAGCAAGTCCTTCATGAAGACTGAAAAGTTTCTGAAACTTTTAAGAAAGCCAAGCCATTCTCAGCAGAAAACTGTTCAGCTGGAATATTTCAAACCACTTTTACAATATCATGCAATTCACTCTSTATGTATGGGCTTCATTACAAGGGATTAAAATGACAGCTTAGTGTCATGTGAGGCAGGGGATTTGAGACTGAGAGCAGTAGCTGGACACTAGGCCAGCTGAATTGTACTTACTGCTGAGTTACAGTAATACATATAGCTTTGGAATAAAGGGACATGAGGATTAAGGGCTGTCTTTCAGAGAGATTTTGTAATATTACAGATCTTATCACRCAGCAAATCTAAAAATGGACTTGCTGGGAAATGTATGAGTAGTGGAAAAATAGCAAAGCACAAATAAAACGCAAGAATTCTTCAAAAGTCATAATAAAACCCCATCACACTCATACAGCACAGATGTTACACAAATGATAAGCAGATGTTTTTATGTAGACTAAATTCTAAATGATCCCCCTGCTATCAATCAACATCCTTCAAATAAATTCAATGGAAATGATAGTTACCGAGAAGAGATTCCTGGGAAAACAAAAAATCAGTTCACACATGTAGAGGGTTAAACGACACCACGGAAAAATATTTGTGACATGATATGACAAAATCCCTAAAATTACATTTCAAACTTTAAAAGCCACAATATTGAGGGTCTAGCACAGGAAATCCAGAGGAACATTCTAAGAGGACATGAATAATTCATGGCTTCTGAAGCACACAGGAGACAGATGATMCCAGAAAAACGAGGTATCCAGGTGTGCTCCTGTCAAGTGCAGTGACATGAGCACAGTGTAAATCTGCTGGAGAGAAGCACAGGCTCATCTCCATCCCACCAAGATACACTGTGAACTGGCTTCCACAAGATGTGTTCCTGTTTTAACGTTAAAAAGAAGAGAAGCCCAGAGAAGGGGCCTAGCTAATAAAATGCCTTAAACATTCACAGAATARAAAATGCTCCCTGGCTCTAGCATTTATTAGAATTGACTTTAAAGTGTTTGCCTGGTTAGAAATAAAAAAAACAACCCAAATCATAACCACCCTTGCTTCTTCACTTTTGTGTATCTCGCTACATTTGCTCCCCCTTTCCCTCCCTGGATATGTACCTTCATTGATATTGTTAAAAAGTGTGGTAGTAACTCTTTTATCAGGAAAATAATTTTCCCTACGTTGCTTGGCTGCTGTTCTTCATCATCAGGGTTTAAGTATAAATTTGGTKCCTATTGAAAATAATGCAACTGAAGCTTACAGAGATTCCAAGATCACCTTTAATGAGAAATACTAATGTGCCCTAATATGCCCTAATATGCCATAATACACCTGACTGCCAGGGTTAAAGGTCAAAACAGATCTGTGCCTTGCAGGTTGTACCCCAAATTTGCAGTCCTGAGGTAACAGCCAGACAACAGTGTCAAATGTGAAATCTTGAACATGTCCAGTGTTCAGGGTATCCACTCTGAATGACTTCCCCTTCCCTCCCACTTRCCTCTCTAAAACAGCTCCTGATTTTGCCAGCTCCTGAGCACATAAGCCAGAGAAAAGGCTAAATTTCACAGGTAACAGGACTCATTCTGATCTCTTTGAAGATATTTTAATGCTTGGAAAKAGTCTAGCATTAGTACAGCATATGCCAAGCCCTTAAAATGAACAAAACTAATGCTTCTGTATGAAAGCAGATTCTGTCTGTAAATTAGGTCTGAAGATAGGAGAGAATGTGTAATTATTACTGTGAATTTCCAATGCAACCTTTTGGGGGGTTGGGAGGAGGTTTTTTGTACACATAAATGCTTGTTTCTTGTCTAAAACTTTTYTGTGTAATTTCAAGCACTGCATGAGGTATTTTACAGCCTAACCAATTGAAACTAATGGACATGCTTTAGATTCCACTCAACACTTGATGCTTCTTGAAGACACAAACAATCCAACTCGTTAAAAGGCACATTAGAAAGAGCAAGAAAAAACCCCACTAATTCAAGTAAATATTCACTCAGAGATTTATATGGTCAATGKGATTAGATATATTACAGATATACATTCTTTATGCACACACACATATCCATAGCTGATAAACAGACACATGTGTATACATAAACTAAAAATCCCCAAATTCTTTGCTATTATTTTATTTAGTTAATTATTCATGTCTTTTGCAACCTAAGACAATTAGTAATATTTAACTAATAATATTATGTCAACTGGCCTTTTGACCTTTTTTACCTAATTAACCTCGAAAGAACGGATGTCTATAAAATCTGCTCTGAACCAGTCCAGTCTTTTCAGATTTACAGCTAAAGACATCCTCATAACTGGTGATGAATGCTCAGATTTATTAAAAAGCAGTTACTTTCACTGCCCCATTTATCAATTAAGTCTGATCAGACAGCACTGTGTATTAACCAAAGTCCTATTTCTTGCACCAAGCCAATGGAGAGGACCACAACACAGCTAAAAGATGTGACTTTTTGTCTCTGCTACGTGCCTGCTCTTGGGCTCCCTGCACATGCTGGCACACCTCCTTTCCTATCATCACCCCCACCAAGCAGAGACTCTGCAGGCATTTTTGCACGTGCCAAAACCACTTTTCCACTCTGCTCTGTGGTTGCCCAAGTGATTTGGCTCCAGCTGGAGCACCCTGTTGAGCAGAAACCCTCTGGCCTCAGCCAGCTCTGGCCCCAAGCTGGCTGGGGTCTGTCCCACCCAGACAAACCTTTTCCTAAGGAATGGCAAAACAGGGATGGATGACCAGGCTCATGCTGTCSTAGCTCCTGATCAGCCTACAGACACAATGTCATTGGGTTGTGGAAGTTAAAATTGTGTGTCTGTGATTTAAAATAATGTCACTATACAAAACTTGCAGTTAAAATTTCCTGAAAGACAACAGTGTGAAGATTATGGGCTGTTAGGRCATCTGTTGCCAAAAATGCATCAAATCTATGAATATAAATATAAACATTATTTATATAAATAAAAATTTTATTTTCCTGGCTGCCTGCTTTCCCTTCAGTCCTAGTAACTATTCTGCTTGAAAGTTACTCTGTATGACATAGATTAACATGTTTTACTTGGCCAAAAGAAGAAGAATGGAGAAAGGAGTTGCATACCAAAAAATCTGAAATTAGGAGTGAGCACCTTGGAACCCATAGGATTCCAGCTTATCTTTCCAGTTGAAGATAGTCAAACACTGTTACAAGGATCTCCTTCCCTGAAGATACACAGAAGTTGAATGACAGGATTTTTTTATACACACTGCTTAGAGACCTATGTATCAAAAATAATTTTCAAGAATATATCACACCATGCTATATTACATTTTCATTTAGCATCAGTCTATGATTGTCACATACTTCTTTTTTGRGAATAATCCTGTTCTYCAGCCTGGACACATAGATTAGAAACTGAACTCAGCTTCACACTAAATAGAGTATAATGGCTATAACTGAAACTATATCTCAGCCAYGGGGATTAAGAGACATTTCCCAAGCCTCAAATCCTTCTGAGCATCTTGAGTAGATCTCAACTCTATCTGCAAGTAAGACCCAAGAGCATTTTACCTCCCTCTTCCCTGCAACACATCCATCCTTCCAGGAGAAAAGGGCCAAGATACCTGACCTTCTAGGGACCACCACGCACAAAAGGCAGCTGGCTCCCTGCCTTGCACAGGAGCTGGGACTCCAAAGATAATATTCCACTGTGCCACCCATCTCACAAATCTTTGGCAACTTTTAGATACCAGTTTGGGATGAGAAGTCTCTCCATTAACTGCACATGGAGCCCAGTATCTCAATCTRGGCATTCAAATAATGTTTGAAGCTGGGTGATGTAAATTCCTCTCTRATCCCTTTATTCATTGCCACAAATGCACCCACTGTTGCTCATTAGCTGTAMCTGGAGAGTCCAGTTTCCAAACAGAGCAGGGGGGTGTAAATGGCCCAGACATTCTGCAGTTCCCAGAACACCTGCACATGCAGTTATTGTGCATCAGCCTCACCGACCGCAGCACCCGCACACGGAATCGTAACCAAGTGGGAGATGCCACACTGAATCCTGCACAGGCACCTTCATCCTGCACAGGCACCTTCATCCTGCACAGGCACCTGCATCCTGCACAGGGTCTTGTGTGCAAAAACCTTATACAGCCAGCAAGGATAGTTATCACATCCAGGCTCAGTGTCCACTACGTAAAAGCCATCAACAGAAGAGATCATTACCAAAAAATCACTTCCCATTTACCTTAATTTGTGTTCTGGTTCCCAAAGTGTRCAGAAAGTAATGTTATACACAATAATTATGGCAAATTAAGTGATGGTCCAAAAGTACAAAAGCAATAAGAAAAATACTACCCAATCRTCATCCAAAAAGTAATAAAAAAGCAAGTGATTTTCATTCTGCTTTATTAAAAAATACACACTATGAAAGTTAAATTCTTCTCCTCTAATTCTCTCTCAAGAGGGAGTTCCCATTTGACCTAAATGTCTGTGCATGAAAAATTTATTACGTGACGTGGATTGCTTTATTTAGAATAAAAAGAATATCTGTTTGCCATTATTACTGCAGGGAGCAGAAGGCARTGCTAGGTCAGATGAACACAATGCTTAAAGGTTTCTTTGTCCTTATTATGACCTCCTGCTACCTAAATTGCACATTAAAATTCAAAATAATCCAAAGAGATATGCAATATCAAAATAATATCTTACTCAAATAACCTACTACTTAAAAGAAATATTTATCATGGAGTTTATTATATCATATTGTTTCAATTGCTAACACCTAAGTATTTCACATTGYCTAGCAATGGAAAATGATGCTTCCCAGTGTATCAATAAAACATGAGTTTAGCATGACATTTACACATTGTAGAGAGTTCTGTTTTGTTTTAAAAATATATTTAAATTATTTACTAAGTATTTCTAAAACATTTTCCTAATGAAGTTCTTTAGACCTGCACATTGTTGCTAATGCTGAAACTGAAATTAAACTACAGGTAATAGGCACTTCAGGAAACATTTTAAATCTTCTTCCAGTGCATGTATTTCCTCTCTTTTCCCATTTAGGAGTTAGGCAAATGATTAATTTTGACAAATGCTTAAAAGTCTCCTTTGGTATTTGATTAAGATAATTAGAAATTTGAATTTAAAGTAGGGCTTGTACAGCTATTTTATTTTCTTACAAAAAGAATGCAAATTTGGCAATTTAGTGACTACCTCACTGCTAAGTTCCTGAAATTGCAAAACTGACTTCAAGGAGGGCTATTTTTGCTAGTTTTTATTATTACTTCACAGATTCAGTGCTGCCATCCTTTCTCTGATCCAGGAAACTGTAGTCACACACAGCCTGAGCCAGATTGGAAAAGGCATGTGCGAGATCAGCTTCATGCAAACATAGTTACYAAATATTCTGCAGTATCATCTGAAAGGAAGCCAACGTCTTGTCTGGGTAAAACTGTCTTCAGAAGAAATACCAGGCCAGTGACAGCAACCAAATACTGAAGCCATGTGAGTCCCCTGCACTGSTATCCAATTTCTGTCAAGCCTGACTTCAGCATGGCACCTGTGAGGATGAGGAAAGCTCTGGCTCCATCCTCATGCCTCCCTTTCTGCTCACTGTCAGAAAGCAGCCTGCTTAATGCCAGTAGGAAACAGAGGTCTAGATCCACAAACTGGGAAAATGGAGATTTTTTACTACATATAAACCTCAGTTCAAGAAATACAAGAGTTTAGACTAAAAGCATACCGAGTTCATATTGTGCAAGGTATATTGTGTGGTGTTTAATGAAAGAGGAACACCTGCAAAATGAACATGCTCCTACTAGGGGAGGCCACCTGAGTAACACAACCACTCAGCATCAAGGGATGTTTGTAAGAAAATAAGCCATAAATATAAAAACAGAGACAGCAAACTCTTTCAGAAAGTTTTCAAGCCCTTGTWAAACCCAGGTGAGCTGTTTCAGGTAAAGTTGGTGAGAGGCTTGGGATAGGAGGTGGAAAGCAGTGTGTCCATTGCTTCAGGTCATCACAAAACCTGCTGGTTATGGTCCCCTCACCATAATGGCACGAAGGGCATTTCTTGGAAGATCTCTTCAAAAACCCCCAGAGTACTGGTGAATTCCTGGAGAACCTGTCTGAATGCTGCTCCCTACACTGCCATGTGAAGAAGGGAACTGAGGCAGTCATGGATACTCTCAGATGCCAGAGTTGAATGCAGGACTCTGAGGACTTGTTTGTCCACTCCAGCTTTTAGAGTTAACAGGGTGAAAACAAAGTCAAATTCCTCATTTGTGTATAATTGTAGCCTAGATACAATGAGTCCCTTTGTCTGTATGTCCTAYAGATTTCTAAAACATTTTACATCACAAATGTTGTTTTTGATAAAAAGTTTATGAGCAAATGTAGTCAACACACTTCTTTGTCCCTCTTGCTATGGGAAAAATATGTCACTGGTTCCTCACACAGGAGAAGAGGAAAAGCTACTGTTTTATCTTCAAATAAGAATATTTMTGAACAGCACTTAAAGGAAGAAAACAGTTGAAACATTCTCTTTCCACTAATATTGAGGATTTTTAGAAATGTTATTGATTTTTATGTTATTGATATTTTTGTAGACCCTAGACTAAACACCAGCTCTAATCCAATGCATGGTTCAGTCAAAACTTTGGTATGCAACAGAATTGCCTGAAGCCAACAAACATCCTGAAGAGGGAAAAGTCTACCCAACCTTCAAACAAGATCTTTGTCACTGCAGTTGGCCAGATGTGTCATTCTCATAAGCAAAATCTGAATTTACATCTTTGGATCCATGGAAAAACAACAAATAACTGGACTTGTCACATAAAAGGATGGGGCTTGGATAATAAGTGTAGAGTTYATTCTCATATATAAATATAAAAAAAATCATCTATAATACATTGCAATGCTAAGTAATACCATTTTCTTTTTACACATTGTATTCTGCCTGTGAAAAAAGGCATCTTGTAATTTATGAACTTAAATTAACTATTTATATTTGTTTGCCTTTGTGTTATGCTAATAAAATCATCCAACCAAAATAGTAGAAATGTTCATACAAGTGCAGTTATTGAGGCATTATCTCAAATGATGTCAAAACCCACATTTGTAATTTCAATCCAAAAATCAAAGCCATTCCTATGACTAAATTAATGTTTCTATTCATCTACTAATTTTTTTTTAAATAAAACATGAAACAATGTTTTTATTATGGAGAAACAATACCCTAAAGTGGTGTCAGTTTAAAACTGTCCATTAAAATAAAAATATCATCTGGAACACGGGGTTCTCAGGTAAGGTGGAATGTSAGCCTGCAAAAACATGTTGAGATGACATTTCTCTTAGATTTTTCATGGGAATATGAAAAAACCCAAATGCTTCATTAAACCCTCCTCCTACTTATAGTCCTGGATAATGTAAAACAAGTGGCATGGTTGTCTGAGGTTAAGACATCCATCCCTAAAAAATTAAAACTTTAAATTTGCTAAAAATACATAAGGCAAATATAYTAAACTGGCTGTATTTCACCTTYATAAATAAACATACACACAAGATTTTCTGAGCCAAAAGAGAATATTTCATYCTCTGTAGTCTCCTGCCCTGATAGAAAATAAGTAATTCATTTATCACATGTAATAAATGTGGGTCATASCAATAGGAAATATCAGCGTGGGTCATGTTTTTACTTTGTGTGTTGACACAGTAATTGGTCAATTATGTGTAATGGAGACTAACTGCCTCTTACAAAAATACAGCTACCCTCCACCTACACTCTCTGCATTAATAAAAATAAGTTGACATTTTTTTCTACACACATTATGGTAGCCTAACAAGATAAAGGCATTGAAAAAAAAACTTTAGAAAAGGCAAAAAATCAATCACATGTGATTTTCACCATCTTGTAAAATGTTGTTCTTAGCAATCCCTTAAAACTGTGCAACAGGAATGGTCTCAGAGATGAGGAAATGTCAGCACACCTGAGGTTACTGAGTCTGACCCAGGCTTTGGTGCAACCCTGCCCCKTGGGCATTTTTCCACTGCTCCCCTGTCTACCACAGACCTTGCCCTTCTCCTCCCACCTTACAGAATCTGCCGTAATTAGGGATAAATTAGCCAGCTCAAAATTAAAACTCTATGCTAMAATAGTAGTTTAAGCCCCCTGTACATTCAGGCAAGGAGAAAAAGTGTCTTTAGAGCAGGATTTTTCTCTTCCTTGGAATTTAGGATATAGGTGATGAGGATCAGCCTTCGGACTTGCCATTCTTTTTCCTCTGACCACAGTAGAAATGCAGATTTTTTTTTTGTTTGTTTGTTTGGTAGGCGAAGTTGGGTGAAATTGATCTAGCTGTACTAAAACAWAATATCTAGTTTGAAATTACTTTAAGCTAGATCTCAGTGTACAGTACGTCCATCTGAAAAGGAATTAAATTTTACCAAATCTAGTTTGAWTCTAATGAAGTTTCAGTGACATTGAAGAAAAAGAAAAAAAATCATTCACAGAGCACTATAAAAATATCTCTGTGATAATAAAATAGCTACTAAAAATGTCCTTTGCATTTAATTTTTAAAAAGGACTTTGATTTAACAGATAAATTTAATTTATTGCTTAGGTAGAACCTTTGGGTATTTTACAAAGTACYGAGCAACTTCTGTACTATCTCATGTCACCTTGCAGATCTCATTAGTGTGCAAGGCACTTGCACTGGAGGCCTTATTTTCCTATTTACAAAAAGCTAAAAGAATAGTTAAAGCATTAAATGAAGTTCCTGAGTTACAGCAGAACATTTATTCACTCTCTTCAAAGAGCACCAGATTTGGGACCCTGAGTTCACCAAGGGCAGCGGTGCCAGCTTTCCTTTGGTGCTTGACTGCAGTGGGATCACCAGGATCTGTCAGGCTCTTGGACAGGAGCACCTGCCCCTGTCCTGGTGCTCACAGCCTGTCCATGTGCATRTCAGGGATGATTCAGAAACAGGTGTGCAGAAATAGCAGAAAGAAGGACAAAGCAGAAGTTTTCTCTGCTGTTCTACATGGGGGTCATGAAGGGATAGTATGTGACTTTCCAAAACASCTTTCTCTGGTGTGGCTGTGGAGGCAGAGGAAGTCGTAGCCTAAGGAAAACYGAGTACAAGAAAAGAGAGTGCAACAGAGATCGGTGAGAGCAGGAGTTTTTTTTCCTAAAGAAGTGCACATAGAGGAAAAAATGGAAGAGCAGGTAGTTTAAGGACAGAAAGGAAAACCTGAAAAAAGCAAACGAGGAATGTTATGGAAAAAAAAAACCAAGCAAAAACCAACCAAAACCCAGAAGTTAGGAAAGAAAAAAAAGGTGAAAAAACTCAACAACATTCTCTCTCCCAGAGGAGATCATCTTTGTTTCCCAGTCCCTCTCATTTGCCACAGGTCAAAGTTACAAGACAGCATGACAGACTTCAACTGACTATCGTGATAAAGWCCTGGCACCTCTTCCTTGCAGATGCTGTCAGTCAGGAGCAACTGTCAAAAATTACTATGAACAGTCAAAGTGCATTGTACAATGTACACAGAGGTGATCCCAAAAGATGACAGAGTGGGTTTTGACAGATTAAGATATTATTCTGCCTTCTCTGTGTATTTGCTTAACTGTCRAGATTCAGGGGGAAGCAGAGCAATACGGATCTGTGTAACGGGGAGGCTGGCAATGAGGTGGGCCATCTATAAACTATCTTSCAAACCAAAGCAAAAGRAAGTCATAGGGAATGACCAGAAAGAAAAAAAATGGTAAAAATAAATAAATTAAACCAAGTCAGAGGAGCTGAGTGTGAGGAATAAAGAAAGAGATGGSACAGCAGACAGGTCCTGTTCTCATTTACCCAAATACCCTAAATAGTGGATTTAAACTTGTCTAATAGGCAACATGATTAGGCCAAGCTCTCCTTATCAGCAACAGTTAAAAGTGAAAGACAAACCACACAGATGAAAAAGTCTCACTCAAGTCTATTATTTTTATAATCAAACTTAACTGGTTGTTCACAAACCAGACCTCACACATGTACACTGTCATTTTACCAAGTGCTAATTTTGAGGAAAACCCCCCTCTATAGCTTTTGATGATATATTCTTGTATGTACTTTTTGGTTAGAGTTTGAAAAATCTATCAGTTGTGTTAGGTTTTCTTCCCCCACTGAGCAGCTGTAAGGCTTGGAACATCCAACCTTTGTATCCTGAAATGCATCACCTTTGCACTTCTCAAACTGAAGCTCATTGCTGTTCTTTTCTAGTCATGCTTTTCTGCATCTCTTTTTTATGTCAAGCTAATGGTACTTTAATTTTTTGCTCACATCTGGAAGCCTGTACCTCAATGTTCCACATCTCTGTACATGACAGTTGTGAAGAACAGATAGGAGAGAATCCACATCAGGAAAATATTATGCCATTCATTTTTGGGCTCTGTTTACTTAGGATTTTATCCCTGGTTCAGATTATTTCTTGGAGAGAAAGAATCATCYATTAGGTACATGTCAGATACCACAAAGCCTCAGAGCGGTGTCAACAAAAATCCTTCATAACAGACTTAATTCAAAGGAAAGTCAGCTACTGTCATCCTGAAAGCTGCAGGGATTCTAACTCTAGTTTCCTATCAATCATAACTCAAGATTACAATTTCATTTAAGTTTCCTCCCTAGTATTCTATTTTCAAGCAGATTTTTATTGAAGCTTTACCGTGGCTTGAATCCTTACTGACTTCAACACAGAAAGCAACAATAATCCTAATAAAACTGTTATGAAGCTAATTTTTCATTAGGCTTTTTTRTTCATCCTTCACCCAGTTTCCAAGCTATGCTGCACAGAAACATTCAAACTGGTCAACTTTGTGGGCATGAAAAAAAGATGAGAACAATGAAGATCAAGACTTTACGATGACCTTTTGTCTTTGTGGCTGTTTCAGATTTCCGAGACCACGCTGATCAACTTGATTTTTAAATTATTTTTTTCTTAGTAAAGGTCAAATATTAGGTTCTTCATTTTCAGAAGAAATAATACGGCTTACTTTTTATACACTACTTAAAACAGCTAACAGATAAATATTGAAATGTAAATGGCAGTATCACTAACAAACTAATCACTGCTTTGTGAAAAACTTCAAGGCTTTTTTATGAAAAAGAAAGTTAACCACTAAGATATTGATCTCAGCTCTACATACTAAGTTTAAGTTATAGCAATACAGACCAAATTATTAGGTTTCAATGTCATGTTGCCACTRGTGCAATGTCATTGCTCAAGCCAATTTTATACATGATACAATTATTACATGGTCTTATGGATTTTTCATCACTTTTGTGTATATTAAACTAGACATATGAGATAATACCAAAGCATAATCACATTTACAGCTTGAGCTCTACTGTAAGCAATTCAATAAAAAGGTTCATTAAGGTTTCCAGGTTTATTTCAAGAAAAAACAAATAAACAAAACCCCAAAGGAGGGATTCCTTAARTTTTTGGAGACTGGGAAATTAAACTTGAGAGAACTGTATGAATTCAGCTTGGTCCACTATTCCTTGCTAACTCCATGAGCAGCAGGCATCAGATTTGAATTTGGAGTCAGGTGGGCTTTGAGTGTTYATAGGTGTTCTTATGTGAAAAGTGAAAAAACTCACCTGATCTAAATGGCAACAGCCAAGCTTTCCTAGATTTTTTTTTGGCATAGTTTCCACCAAAATATACACTACAAACATTTCCACAAACCTGTGGTTCTCCATTCCATTAATAAACCTCCAGGTAGGTCAAATGCACAAGCTCATCATAACATGCCTATTAAGTAATAATCTGAAGAAGAACAATCTACCTTTAGTACTTAAAAAAACCCAAATCAATGTATTCCTAAGGGTGTATATAAAAACATAATTTTGGTGGAATTTCCTGCTGTGATGCAAGGCTCTCAATAGCATTTCCTTTTTTGTGTTTCCTACAAGACAGGGCTGCTTTATTAGCAACAACAAAAAAAAATTCCCACAAAATACAGTTCTTCTATTCTGCACTGTTAAAAGGTCACTTCTCCAGTCACCCTTTGTGACGAGAAAGGGATACAAAAAAATCACTCCACTTTGTTCTCTTTCAGTGTTGCATAGAAAGCTTTCAAGGAAGAAGTCACTCTAATATGAAAGCAACACAAAGGGGCCACGTGGAATGTTGTGATTCTATGAACTAAATTACTCTGTTAGAGGGCTAATCTTCCATCTACAGGGAACSAGGCTCTCTGATCCTTGTGTCTATTTTTACACATCGCAAAACAGCAATAACACTTYGATACAATTCACCAAACTTGGCCATCAGCTTCAATTTTGGCTTGGACTCTCTGGAGAAGCACTCTTTTAAGCACATGTTAAAGCTCAAACTAACCCTCAAATAGTCATGCATTTGCTCTGATAGTG